>JAVHNF010071298.1:27610-39819 GCA_034783455.1 Micropsitta finschii | reverse complement strand
TTGGAAGAACTTAGCCTCCCAATCCATGTGCAACTTGCCATCTTCTAGAATGAGCAATTCAGGAGCCCACTTTGCCTCTAAGACAAAGGATTTTAGCTCTCCACCTTTTTCTCTTGAAGCAGTCCTTGGCTTTTGTCATTTTTACCAGTGTTAGTAATACCAAGCAAACTGGTTCAGAGCAGGAAAGGGAAAGGGCCTGTACACAATGAGTACACAAGCTGAAAAAAAGCTACAATACCAGTTTTCTGAACGACAACTTGAGAGGAGGAGTGAAGAAACAACAGTTACTTTTCTTAACCATCTGGTCAGTGTTCAGGTTCCTGGTTTATATTCCAGATAAGGGTTAAATAATAATCCAATGGGCAAATGACTTTGAAAACAATGATTAATTTACTGTGGTGAGTAACAGATGTTCCTTTTGTGGACAGAACACTTCTTTGGTCAGATCTGTATATTGAATTATTGAGGCCCTTACTTAATGGTGTCAGGAAAAAACAATGTTTGTGGACAGATAAAAGTATTTTGGTAGATCTTCCTGCATCTCAACTCATCAGCTAAATTATCACAGCTTTGTAGCAGGCAAAATGAGCAACCTCGAACACTAGCTGAGAAATTAGGGGCAGCAAAAATATTACTTTTCAGACATCAAATGCTTGATATTTGCCAGAAATAATTACAGCCAAAAACTGCATAGAAGTGAGAGTGATGAATCTTATTGTCTTAAAATATTATTGACGCATTAAGAAATTGTCCTGCCTTGCCAAGAAAAGAGACTCAAGCCAGCATCAGTCATGGACTAGACAGGGTATGAAAGACTTGACTTTCACAACATTCAGCTATCCCAAAGTTTGAGAGGTAGAAAGCCTTTATATTGAACCAGTAAAATTCTTTGCTAGTAGTTGAAGCAATTCATATTAGATAACACAAATGGGCTACAAATAAGGAAAATTGTCACTATGGGTGGGATGGGTCCTGGTTTCGGAAGGACTCTGCAGGCTTCTTGCCCCTGTGCAGCACCTCCACTGTTCCTGTGAGACGACAGGAGAAAGCAGACAACTTGGAAATTCCTGGAGCCAGTCACACTGGGATGCTTCACTTTGGTACATGAGTGATGTACACGGGCCAATAACTGGATGACAAAGGTTGTATGGCTGGTAGATAAATGGAAGATTGCTATGTATCTTACAAGTAATTTTGGTGCCTGCTGTGCTTACATAGCTCCTACTTGGATGCAACCAGCAGGTACTATAATCTCTGGGAGGGGGGGGCTCTGGGATACATTTTAGTCAGCAGTTCTTGTCAGGCCAAGAATACATCATAAAAGGCATTCACAGAAATCCACTGACTAGAAGCTGAGAATAGGTTGAGCTTTATCACTTAATCCAAGCCACACAAACAAGATTTTTGTGCAGAGACAGTAGTGGGTTTAGGCAAATGCACAGGCAAGAGCACAGGTTAAAACTGCAATGCAGACATCCCCTGAAACCTTTATTCTCTTGACTTGAGTACTTGCATCCAGTACAAACTGTGGGTGAAAGCCATCAATCTGAATATACAAGATGAACAAAGAGAGGCCCTAGGGTCAAGCAGCAGGTCAAAATGAAAGCAGGGAACAGAATTCAGACCTCTGAAGTACCAGCTAACCACCCAATTCACTAGTTTGCACTTATCCTTCTACAACCCACCACTGAGGTTAACATGAGATATTTTCTGCCTCAAATAATGCAGGCAAAGAAAAAGCTGAGATTTTGTTTATGAATGCAGATCTTTTTTGTGCAAGTTTACATATAGAAATGCTTGTTTTTATAACAGAAAGTATGATCCAAATTGATACCTGGCTTGTCTGTGCAAGTGTGCATGAGTGACCCAGGAATAATAAACTAACCCATGCATAATTCAGTGTTCACAAACAACTGTACAATACAAAACATCATACAGGGCAGTTCTTGTGGGCGGCTCTGTAATAATGAAAGGGCAAGCTTAGCTCAGCATTCACAAATCACCTTAAGGCAATAAACCCAAATATCCAAGACATATGACTTCTCCAACCACAACAAGAGCTTGTACAGATCCTCTCATAAGTACCCTGTTCATCCCAGAGTATCAAGAAATTCCCACCAAAGATGGGGAAAAGCCTGGATCGGGTAACCTTTAGGCTGCAAAGCTGCAAAAGATTAAATATAAAGAATCATAGAATCATAGACTCATAGAATAGTTAGGGTTGGAAAGGACCTTAAGATCATCTCGTTCCAGGGGAAAGACAGTGATATTGAAGGTAATAGAAAATGTATTCTCTGATTCCTGCTCCAGTGTCCAGGGTGTTTTGTCCTTATGTCAGAGCTGATGAGACTAGTAACAATAAGCAGTGGGATAACAGCAGCCCTGAGCCTGGCAGCAATAAATGGAGCAGTAATGAAAGTGAGGTATGTTTATGGTTGTTGTATGGAAATCATTCAAAAGAAAATGAAGCATTTTACCTCTTGGATAACCTGCATAATTTAAAGCTGGACAATGTTGCCACACAACCTCACTTCACAACACTATTAAACTGAAAGAAGACAGAGTTAATTAGATTTCATCACTGGTGTTGTCTCTGACTATCTGCTCTGCCATTCCCAAGCTCCCATTACACACAGCATCTTTGGCAATGCCTTCAGGACATCAGCTGCTCTACGGCTCTGTAGTGCCTGGGCTGCCCTGAGGGAGAGGTCTTCCCTAGAAAAGCAGAGCATGTGTCAGGTGAGGGAGCACTCAGCACTTCCCATAGCTGAAATCTCAGAAGAGGGACAGGAATGTATCTCAGGCCCAGGAATATCTCTTTATCTTCTGGTGGGTTGATCAAGAGAAGTGGGATGGATCTAAAACCACCACTGCCCTTCCTGGTTTAAATGGCAACCCTGTACCCTGCAGCTACTTTCCTCAGTGCTCTGTACCATCCAAGCAACCATGCCTTCTGTGCTATGCTCATGTCTTGCCACTAACCTGCTTTTTCATCTATCTGTTTGCTTCCCAATTTATCCACCTGAAAAATCAAGTAGAAACTGACACAAGAACATCCACTCACTGATGTTAATTTAAATGAATCAATCTGGATCATCCCCTTGGGTCTGACTCTCATTTATATTTAAAATCACATTTCACAGATCCAGGAAATGGTAAATTAGATCTTTCCTATTAAAATGGCACTTTGCATTAATGCCAGAGGTCTGCTTATTTGTGTGGCAGCAATCAAAGAAGCCCAACATGTTGATTTCTTCATTCTCCAACTCTATGAAGATCTTTAAAGAAAAATACTGAAAACATTTTAGCTGGAGAAATAGAAAAAGCTGAACCCTTTAATGCATCTACTAGAAAAACAACCCTAGTCTGCAGATGATGTTATTTGCTTTTGGTATCTGATGGTGTTTGTTATCTTTGAGCTGACTCTCACCTGCTTCCTTAATCTTTGGTGCTAAAATTGCTATATCTTCCTTATCCACAGGGAGACATCCATCAGGCCTTATTCTCCTCAGTCTTGATTATCCTATGCAGGAGAAGTCCATGCTCAAAAGATACGGGGTAGTAAAAGATTTCAATAGTCTATATCTGGAACATAAGAAAGTAAGAAAGAATTAGAACTGATATATTCCTGTAACTTGTATATCTAACCTCAGAGAGACTTGAGAAACTAACATTACAAGACAGGTTTGTCCAGCTTCTTAATAGCTCGAAACTGAATTATATGGTTAGATAATAAACCATTTAAAAAACATTTGATTAAGAAAAGAGAAACTGCTCAGTGTACAGATGGACTTATCGGTGGCTTGGAAGTGTCTCTTGGGATGCCTTCAAGTGCCCATATATTAAGGTTATACCATGCAAATGAAAATGTGCACATCCCACAAGAAACATTCCCTGAACAACATAGACCAACCTATTTCAAACAGGTAAGTGGTCTTGTCCAGATCCAGTGCCTGCTTTATGCTACAGAGAGCCTCTTTTGCCTCAAAGGGATGTAGCAGCTGTTGCATCCACAAAGGAGAAGGAAAATCAGAGGAAATCCTTCTGCATCAGGAACATATAAGCTACTGCTATTCTTGACTTGGGGCTTAAGTGGAAGGAGCCCAGACCTCCTACCTGGCCTCCAGTATGAGAAAGACAGGATAACACTGACTGACCTGATATCTAAATCTCTTAGTTTATGAGTTAACTTTCAATTCCAGCTGAAAATATGACAGTGCACCTATCTTCTTGGCTGAGATAAGTCTGTACAAATCTCTATTGTTTGAAGATATGATCCACTGCCTTTAATCAAAATATGCTCATTTATGCCATGGAGTGTCTGGTGTATATTTAGTATTCTTCAATTGTCTTGATCTCTAGACTTTTATGAGAGGGTGGAAGTGTGCAGATTGGAACTGCAGTTTAACTGAGAATTTCTCAATAGGAAAATGGCTGAAGTGAGACTTGGCTTTTGTAAACAATTCACAGACAGTGCTGACTTTAAATACTCCCTATGATTCCTCTTTGGAGGCTCCCTAGAACATATTAAGACTCCTAAGAACAGCACTCTCCACTGTGAGGCAATGATGCGGGGTAATGACAGAAGCGTCAAGTGATCTTTGCTGGTATGTCCACATCACACAGCAGAGCATGGGCACAGAGACATCTAAATCAGCAGCATTGCAGCAAGCAGCACAAGGATAGGAGGGTTTTTCCAAGGAAGCCTGCTGCTTTTGAACCAAAGCTAGTTTCTTCAGAGACAGCTGCCATTCATCATTCAGAAGTACCTGCTTAGGTAGGAATAGGTCAGCTTTAGTCCATGTGCCTGTGTTGCACAGGGTAGATATGTCCCTGCTTTTTCCAGCTCCCACAGAGACTGGGCTGTTAAAGAAGAGTTTTAAAAAACTTCCACCTTCATCAAAACCAAGCATAGAACCAAAAAATATCGTGGGTGAAGTGTGGAAAAAAGAGGTATTTGAATATGCAAGAGGTATTTGAACATGCAAGAGGTATTTGAACATGCCCTACATGAAATAAGTGGTTTGGGTGTGGTGCTTATATTTTGGGGGTCGAAAACCATAAATATTTTACAAAATGTGAGAGCAAAGAAAAAACGTTTGAGTTTTTATCTCTTTGTAAAGAAAAGAATTGTCTTGGATTGAGCCCTTCCCTGGGAGTGTTTGCAAACAAAACACTACACATCTGCCAAGTGCCTGAAAACCAAAATGTGAAACTGACCTAAAGTAAAAGCAAAAGTGATTGCTTTATTTCCATCAACACAGAAGACTAATCAGAGGTCTATACACAGGGTGAGTAAAGATTTCTAGGATGTGATTCAGCTGATGTCTCGGTATGCAGCTGTATACACACTGTTCAGGTGAAATTCATCTTATTCTAAAAGTGGGTCACACAAATCGTATCCTTGATGTCCTTTAATTAATTTATATAGACATGCAGAATATTGGGTGAGATTAATTCTTTGCTTAATCTTTAACAAATCAATCTGCAACATTACAGTGCCCTTTTCAGTCAGACTAAACATTTTAAAGAACAGTAGAAGCAGAAACAAAATTTTAGAGCTGGATGAGATAAGGGAAACCTGGAACTGCCCTGTGCTATCTGTGCAGTGATGGTGATGCCCTGGGTTTCTTGTACACTGAAAGATTTTACCAAAGCTACTTTTCACCTGTAATTCACCACTGTATGCCTACAGCCACAAGCACTACCTAGAGCTTAGCATGATGTGCCTCATGAAGCTTCAGCACTTAGACGTCTTTTTCTACACAGAGATACAACAGATGGGAACCAGATTACCTCTGGGAAACTGGCAGCTTCACAAACCACATCTCATTTTCTGCAACAGCTGTGTGGATGCTGTTACCAGCTAGATACAACAGCTACTCTAAGGGATTGTGAGAGTGCTCAGAGCATGCTGACAGTACTCCACTGCTCTAGTAAAGTGTATTAGACATCTTATTTCTGAAACTATTGTGCAAATCTTCAGTAGTGACTTTCCTCAGTACTTCTGGGAGCTACAGAATAAGGAACATTCTTTACATTTCATGATTGAAGAAGCTAAATTATGGAGAAGTGAAAGGCTAAAGAGAGGTCTTATTCCTCCTTCCAAGATTTGCCAGCCTGTGTTGGTCCAGAACACAACAGTTACTCCAGTAAGATAAGCATTTATTTCCCTGAGAAAGTAATACAAGCTTTATACTTGTTAGGAGGGTTTCCTGGTATAGCAATACCAATTCAAATTATCTGGCAAAAACTTCCTTGTGCAGATAAGGTTTGAATTACTCCACAAACGCATGCTCCTACAACAAGATCCTATGTTCCCCCTCCCTAAGTCACAGTTTTTCATACATATAACCTATTGCATCGAAAATCCTGTTCCTACCGTACTGCGTACCGCTGTGCATGTCTGTGTGCATGCAGAGTTTTCGTGTCCTTTATTTCTCAGAAGTGCCGTGACCCACAGCAACTTAAACTGTACAGTGAGTTAACAGACATCCAGCCCAAGACCTAAAGTAACCCTCCTTTGCACATCTCATTGAAGCCCTAGATTACGACTGCAAAGTTGAAAGTTTGTCCCTGTGTTCATTAGAGTGAATCAACAGATTGCTTTGCAGGTCTCAAACCAGATACAAGGTCAGTCACACCAGCCCCTGCTTAATCAGCTGGCTTTGCTCGTAAATATGATAAGGGCAGGCAAGGCTGGGAGACAGACGCAGCTCCTACTGGCAGTCTCTGACGGCTCCCTTTTATTGCAAAGCAGGGGGTGTGGAAGACTGGAGGTGAGAAACTTGCTCTCCCACCTGTAGTTTGACTTCCTTTCTGTGCTCGTTTATTTGTGTAATGGTATTGCACAGTTGTGCCACTTGTACAGCCACAGCTACATCCTTTAAAACAAATCAGTCAGGCCTGATGTAACTTAACTAAGATCAGCAGAGCTGAACCATGTTCTGCATTTCTGCATGGTAGCTGGTGTCCTTAGGGCTCTGCTACAGTGGCAATTGCTCTGTAGGTGCCTCAGCACCCCTGTGTAGGGGCTAGTGACCTCAAAATCGTTACTAGCTACCCAGCAGAAGCTTACTAGTGTTTTGGGCCAGGATTGGAAGCCTTTGCCCTTCCTGAACCAGAGCTGCTAGCTACCTTCTTCAGTCTCTGCAGGTACATTTGTCCCGCTTGATGTAACTATTATAACAGTCACAGCCCCATTACCTTCGCAAGTGAACTATAGAGTCAACCACTGGCTCTCTTCTTTCTAGTCCTGCAACAAACATTTAGCTCAGGAGGCTGAGAAGGACTAATGTTGGTTTAGCCTAGGCTTTTGCTGTGATATAGATTGAAATCCCTTGATTTTAATCACACAGAAATATGATCATGCGTTGCTTTGACCTAAATGACTTCCCTAACCATTTGGCTGTTGGCTGTTTTGAGATGTGTCTCTTGGGATTCCACAAACAGAAAAATCATATGTAGGTGTTTCTGCCAAAGGAATTGGGGCCAAGCACTGTGTGGAAGGTTCCTGTCTGAGTCAGACATTTCTTCATTTATCCTTTATCCTTTCTGTTTTGATTTCTGTTTGGTTTTACAGGCTCACATGGACAACTTTTTGCTAAAGAACAAAGGAGGTCTCCCAGTTATGTATCTAAGCATTCCCATACATTATCTGTAGAACATGCTTACCTGTCTTAGGGCTAAGGGCTCCGCTGCAGGACAGGTCCATGTAATACCAAGTGCCTGAGAACCAGCAAGCATCCAGACCAGTAAGACAGCATCTGTGACAGCAATTCTTCAAACCACTGGCTACTGCTATTCAAGCACTGGACTATACTTTCTTTTTCTATTGTAGTAATTCCCTAAGGGCTAAATCCACATAAAGATTTACACATGTAGTGATTCATCAAGACAGAAGGTGGGTAGTAGTTCCCTACTTCACAGCCAAGTTAATAATTTATGAACAATGAAACAGCTTCAAGAGTGGCTGAAATGGCCTGCCCATGAACCTTAGGTAGATGGCATTCATGTCATACTGCTGGCCTGTCCTACCTGAGTCAGAATGAAGACTTGAAAAGTCCTTCCCAGAAATTACTTCCAAGCACTTTATATCGTATTTTTCAAGACAGAGCTGTACATGTAATGTAGACCAGACAGAGGCACTTCACTACGCCTGAATAAGAATGGGGTCCTGTCCACCTGTTTAGCTCTTGTTTTTCTCTTACTGGCTCAGGTAGCTCCTTTCATTGAATCCCACTGTCACTTCATGCACAGTAAGGAATATTGTACTTTTACCCAGAGAATTAGAGGGTATATAGGGGTCATGCAGATAGAGTGGTAAATATCCTTATTTTTTAAATCATGCCAAAATTCAGTGACAGGTCCTAAACTTTCCGAAGTTTTAGTCCAGTGTCACAAAACAAACACTATGCAGTACATGCTTTTATGGCTACTAGTTGTCATCATATTTTATATCACATCAAAAGATATCCTCATATTCAATCTGTGTGCTTTCAACTCATTGCTCAGCTGAAACATTCTGTTCTGAGATCAAAAGATGGCAGTAACATGGAACAAATAGCAGTAACACCCAGAGTTGCTGCATCTCAAAAGAGATCCCTGGGAAAGACTATTTCTCAGTTCCCTGGGTCTCTTGTTGCACAGTACTTCCTGGATTACTGCAGCTAACACTGTCTCAAAAGGAAGGCAAACTTGTGTGAAGCCATCACCACCTTCCTTCAGGATTTTTCCTGAAGATCTCCAGTGTTGCCAATTCCTTCAAATTCTCCACAAGCCAAAGGAGTCTGGAGCATGGCTGCAGCTAACAATTCACTTTCCAGTGAATTTCAACTCATCTGACATTGTCTGGACCTCTCATGGAAAAGAACTGATGCAGATATGGGGGGCATCTCAACTCTTTCTAGAGTTGGGATCCTAGAGTTAACATCATAAAGAGAAGAGAACAGGAGCAGGAAAAGCAGTCTGTGCAAATCCTCTGCTTCTGCCCCTTCTCTTTGCTTTTTATACAATCCTAGTCTCAGCATAGCAGAGAAGGCCTCTGCTGTACATACTTCTTCCTGGCACAGGAGAAGGATTTGGGAACACAGAGGAAATGTGAGTGGAGCAGAGCTGATTATGGCCCAGGATTGGTCGGGGAACTCATGAGAAAGCAATACTGATTAGGTAGAAGCAAGACCAGAAGAAAGGATGAGAAAGAAATGCTTTATGAAGAAGAAACATTGAAAAATTGATTTATTTGGTGGGAAAAGGGTTGGAGCCCTGTGGGGAGCATGCTGTAAGAATTAGTGGGACCTTAACACACTTGGGAACACTGGCAGTAACATTTCTTCCTTTCACACAAACACACAGAGACACAATACTGTGCACTGCAATAACAGTTCAAAATTCAATAGGCAAAATTCAAAGAAATTGAAAACTATGACTCAGGATATTTTAATCTCTGGTCTTGAAAGTGCTTTAAGACTTCAAACGTCCTCATCCAAATGGTGATGATGCTTGAGTCTCCTTATTAAATAAGATCTGAGATGGAGCATTATTTTGGGTACACTCAAACTGGTTATGTTCAAGTAAAGTCTTGACTTACATTACGTGCTTATTAAGGAACAATTCTCTCTTATTTTGAAGCCCATAACTAATTAAACTTTGCATTGTGCTTTGCAAAACCACGTAAAACCAAGCTGCTAGGCACTGTCTATGATAGTTCCAGTGCATCAAGCAGTCATTCACCCCATTTGCTCTCTGGGATTATGTTTTTCTGCACTATGCATAATAAAATTAGCATTTATAGATTTTAACCCAAGATTTATTTATTTAAATTTGTATTTGGAAAGCACCCCTCTTTATCTGTTTGAGGAGTAGGTCATCTTTAGTACTAGGATAATGTTCTAACCAATGTGTGGATCCAAAAGAATACTAGGAAAAGGAATTAACAACATTAATCTGGAGGAGAACTTAAATGCCTTAAAAATAGTGTCTTGGAAATCCAACCTGTAATAGAATTACTTATAGAATAAGAGCAATCATGACTTTTTTATCAGTAGCTATTTAAATCAGGTTGATCCTAATTAATTATATTGAAAGTTCCCTCAATTACACATTCTTTATTTATCACAGCCAGCTGGACAAATGCTTCCTCACTGGATGTCTGCTTGCCTCAACTCATCATTTCTTTTTTGACCCTACGCTTATTGTGTGCTTCCTTGTTCTGTTTCCACATCTGTGTCTTTAGTTTTGCCTCTGGTGGCAGACTTGTACAATCCTGACTTTACGCATTGGGCCTTTCTATTCACTCAGATACATGTCTGTCTGAAGCCTTTCTGTAATCACTGACTAAATACAGACTAATTAATTTATGGTTTTTAAAGGCATCACCAAAATGAAATGTATGAACATGGTCAAGTTTGAATGAAATGTATGAACCTGGTCAAGTTTGAATAGCAGGCTCATTAGGAAAGAGTAACAAACTCCACAGGCTTTTCTCCTTCTCCAAGTATTCTTTCTTATTATTTTCATTCCCTTTGTTTTCATCTGTTATAACTTACTTTGGTAAGCATGGTCTTGTTTTAATTTAGAGATTTTGGAAACTTATGTTGCTCAAGAACTAAATCTTATGTTCCAGTAAGTTTAAGTTAGTAGTAGGTAAGAAACAAATTACACATTCCCATAAAAATTAAAAAAAAAAAAAACAACCTCAAAGCCTCTCTAACTTAGACTTCCCAAGCAGTATGGATCTATCAGTTTTTTACTGGGAATGTCTTCTTCTGCAACTTCCCTTAAAAATAAAGGTATCTTAGCTCAAAACAGGAATAAAAAGGTTTGGAAACCATATCTGCACATATATTAACATCAGCAACTTTAGAATACAATAATCCTTTGAAATCTTGTACAAGGATTGAAGATCTTAAAATAGTTTTCATCTTTTCTTGTCCTATTCCAGTATGCATAGTTTCTGACAGCCATATTGCTGCTATTTTCTCCAACAGTGACAGCTTTTCAGTGGTTTTTACAACATGCATTGACCTCAGAGGTATCAGAGATCACCTCTACCTGCTTAATGCTAGCTTAAAACATGTACATCAGTTTATCTCTGAAAATAACCCCCAACAAAAACCCCAACCAAACCAGCTGTTTGAATCTCAGTTCTGAGAGATGAGAATTTTTAAGAGCATAGATATCATTCCATTGTAATCACTCATCTTTCCGAGAAACCTTTGAATCTTTGCCCAGAACTGCGCAGCCTGACAGATACTTGCTTAGACATTCAAACTTAACTCCATTTCAACTGTAAGTTTCCACAGACTTATATGACACATCAAAAAAAAATAAAAAAAGAAGAAACTTCCCAAAACAACAAAGGTGCTCAAGCAGTCATAAAAATCACATGCCCTAATGTTCCCTCACACAGCCAGGACTGAAGGAAGGAGAGACACTATCCTGAACACAGTTCCTTAAGCTGTATCACAAAGGTACTGAAAAAGACCATTTTTTTTTTTTGGTTGCATCCCTCTCTCTCATCAGCCAGAATTTTCATTTTCAGGGATAGCAAGCTCATATTGTAAGATCTAATTCCACTAAAATTTTGCACTGATTCAACTCGTAAGTAGCCACCTGTACCAATGTAAGCCTCTAATTTAGAAAGGGTAAACCAAAATGAAGTTTGCCTTTCCTGAAGCATGTAGGAGATGAAGCTTTGAATCCTTTTGGTGGAATTTGTAGGCAGATACATAACGACGAGAAACTACACCAAGCTGAAAAGTTGAACATTATTGCACATTTTTTGAATGGCACAATAATCTCTAAACATCTGGAGGATAGACCACCCCACCACCACCACCCCCCAGCTAATTGTATCTGCTCTGTACCACCCTTTGTATAAAGCTGTTCTTTGATTGTAAGATAAAAATTATTAGCATCTACAAATTGCCAAGTTCAAAAGAACCTAAACTTTGGTAATAGCTGCATAGATAAAAGAAAATTCTGTAAGTTTTTATGAAAAATAAACACTTATAGGCCAGCCCACTGAGCTCACTCAGACTGGAAAGATCCATTCATTTTCTAGGAAGAATCAGGTCTTCCTGCTAGGAGTGCAATCTGAGAATTAATGGAGATAGTTTGGAGACATAGCAGGCTGTGGGCTATGAGCAGAATAGCTTGACCTTGAAATAAAGAATGATTGAGGTTAGAAGGGATCTCTGGTGGTCACC
>JAVHNF010071294.1:17774-28450 GCA_034783455.1 Micropsitta finschii | reverse complement strand
GCCATGGTTTAGTGTGAGGTGTCCCTGCCCATGGCAAGAGGGTTGGAACTAAATGATGTTAAGGTCCTTTCCAACCCTAACTATTCTATGATTCTATGATTCTATGATTCTATGATTCTATGATACACAATGCATTAATCTAAGCAAGACGTGTACACAAGTTTACAAGAAACTTACATAGATTTGACATGAATGAGTCCCAGAAGTATTTTATGTGCTGCATTACCTAGTAGTTACTGTTTGAAAACATTTGGGCTTTTTCAGTTTATCACGGTAATGGGCAGATGTACATTGATAATCATGGCAAACTCAAAATAATCTGACAAACTTAATTTTCAGTGAAATAAATTTAGGTTTAAATTTATTATATTATCTATGCCCTCTACTTAAAAGAAAACACACAGACACAGTGGGCCTGTGATTCCTTTCTCCTTGTGCTATCCCACATCCGGACAGACACAATTCAATCAATGTGTGATAATAGAGAAAGTCAAAAAGATTTCTTACATATATGCCTCTAACTTAAACCTGATGCAAAGCACCTACTTAGTTTTCAGCATGGATTCTTTAGGTTTCTCCCAAATTGATGAGAAGAAGTCAACTTTCAGTAATGTCAGGCTAATCCAAAACACATTGTTTGGCATAGCAGCAGTTGCAGCAGTTTGAAAAATGGAGCTTTAGTTAAACAGAGAGAAAAAGAAAAAAGATTTAGAAGGAAGCCTTTGGTCTAAATGACATACCTGGAAGCCAAACAACAAGATATTGGATAAAATAATTAAATTGTTGCAGGTGAAAAACTACTGGAAGTGGTGCATGCTCCAGCAAAGTAGCTGAGTACATGTTCGACTTGAGTGAACAAGAATGATCTTTGTGTTAAGTGGGACTCATTCATGTGGTCTGAAGTTAGGCATGTGCATAAGAAGCAATTGCAGAATTGGGTACAGAATGCTCACTCCTTCACAAAATCAATCCTGGCACAAGTGGCTTGAGATCAGGTCAATATAATTAGTAGCTCCCAATCTCAATTAGGAAATTTAAATAGACATCAGTTCAGATTGCAAAAGAATTTATGTTCATATTTTAAAGGCACACTTGAATCACATCCAGTGTGCCATGCCCTCCATTAGTTGTCATCTTGTTAAGTTTAATACATTAATGACTTCTTCTCGGTCTTGTGCAGTGTTCAGCACATCAGAGAGAATATCACCACAGAACTGTCTACCCTGCCACCAGTATGAGTTGCAGAATAAATTGTTACTGAATCTAAATTTAGGTACTAAGAGAGGATATGCTGAGCAAGTGAAAATACAGAAGCAAAATGACATGCCATAGCTTTATGATATGTAGATACGAGCAATCACAACTTAACAGACATAAGTAAGGTGGTGAATAGGCAGAGGTTCTGCACTTGATCATGATTTACCTGAAGATCAAAGATATGAATATGCCTCATCTAACATAACGAATAATCAAATTGTCAAGTGAGCTTGAACACCAGAGCAAATTCAAGAAATATCTCTGTAGCAAAAAAGAGGCTTCAGAAGATAAATTGCAAGTCCAGTTGTACTTAAGTGCTAAAGAGTGAAGGGAATATCTTTCCCATAGCAGAAGATAATAAAAGGAATATGCCTTCTCCCTTGCCATGCATTTTTATTCCAGATCCAGCTAACCTTATGTATGTATATATGCATTTTTTCCCCAGAGAAATAAGTCATCCGAGTTATGGCATAGTTGAGAGGTATTGGTTTGCTCTGCACTTTACCCAGCTTCATATATGAATCCCTGCTTGCAGTTCACACAACACAGTGGATATTGAGTGACAGAGGCCATTCTCTACAAACAGCAGCATAAGGAGCAGCTGCACTGTGCAGAAAAGACACTCACTTCCCCCTTCTCCCTGATTTTGGGGCCTTATTTCTAGAAAGTTCATAAAAGGGATTATATTAGTGGTAGAAATGTAAAACTCTACTATTCAGAAGTGGTTTTTACTAAGGAACCCTTCTCTTCCTTCCTCCTCAAACCCAAGAAGTGAGAATAGAGCAACCTGACTGGCATCATTCTTAGTGTGCTGTCTTTCAAACCCTTATAAAGAGAAGCAGCTGTGGCATAATTAATCCATGGGATTGTTGAAGATATTATTGATTTGTTAAATTGGAGTATAAACTGCAGTTAAAATATTTTTGGTGTCTGGGTCTTTATCATGGTATAGTCAGGATCAGCTGTTTTGGATAAACTATAGAAAAAGGACTATAAATTTTCCTGAAATTTACAATGAAGACTATAATTCAGCATATAGTTTTCCCCTGTTTGTGGAACTGTAATAATCAACACTGTATTATGCTATTGCCAGAGTGCATAGTGGCATTTACTGTTTGTTTGCACAGTGAAGACATTGGGCAGAATAGTGAAGGTTACCCAGGTAATTTTCTTCTAAACCTTTGTTTTCCCTGCGGAAGTCCTTTGTGGGGAATATATGAAAAATTGCTCCTTTTAGTGAAAATTTTAATGTATTCTCAATGGGGAAAAGAAAAAAAGTCAAACCAAAACAAAGAACAACAACAAAAACTAACAAAAACAAACCACCAAACCACAACAGAAAAAATGACAAACTTTTGCTAACAAGAATGACCCCTGTACCCAGAGTATTTGCCTGTGGATCCTTTAAGTGAAAGCGGATGACTGATGCATTTTTCAGATGACAAATGTTTGAAGGTTTGCATTATGCTAAACGTTTAGTGCGAATCATCTGCCCAGTAAGTCTGATATGCTTGACATGCACTGTACTTAATGCGCATGAAGATGCTTCCATAGCACAAGCCTCAGTAGGTTGCATGTTTTGTAAATAAGCAAGAAGAATGTAGAGCTCTTGGAACGTATTCTTTCCAAAGAAATCTCAGATGGAAATCTGGAACCCTACCTGAAATTAATGGAGAGCAGTTCAGAGTAATTGTGAGGCTACTTCTTTCAAATTCACTTTTGTAGCACCACTACAAATGAACTTCCTCCCTTTTTTGCAGACCAGGTTAGATAGTGTAGTCACTGAAGTGAGAATAAAGAAAAAGCTATCCTTCAAGAAACTGAAGCAAATGTTGTGGTTGGGTCAATGTTTTTCTAAATACATGTAGATATATAACCCAAATCTCTATTCAGCAGAATGGACCATGCTTCTGTCAACAATGAAACACCATCTTGGTCAGTTTCATGAATATGGACATTGCTTAACTTGTAAGAGATTTTGTAGGTTTATGTGTTTTATCAAAAGAAGATGAATACAGATTTCAAGTAGCAATTACAGTCATTAAACAAAAAAAAGGAGAAGGAGAAAGGGCAGGCCATTTTTTATGCCATGTATGATAAGAAAACAGGCACCTACAAGGAATTACGACTTGTTACTGAGTGGGAAACACTTTAAATTTTCATGAAGAGTTATGTTTAAAGAACAAGAAAGAAAGGCAAATAAAATCCCCCATTATTAACTAATGTAATCATATGAATTTCAGTGTGCAGCATGTGCGCTACAGATAATCATGGTTTATTGTTACAGTGAATTAATAATTGTCACAGGATAACATCACATATTCTGGCTATCCCAGAGATAGGAAAACTGTTAAGAGTTTCACAGTAACAGAGCAGCTTTAAAATTAGTTAAAATAAATAAATAAAAACCAACCAACAAAAAAGAAAAAAAAATCAGAAAACCTAAGTCCACCCCCAAGTTAAATTCTTTTTTGAATGGTGAGCAGTGTAACCTTGGCCTACTGCAGCAGATGAAAGAGCAGTCAGAGCACATTGCCTCATTGTAGGAGATACATGCTTTTCATGCACACTGCAGTCGATTTTAATCTTGCTGATTGAATTTAGGGTGGATACTAAAACGCAAACTCATCATCTTCTATGCACTTGATATTTTCAGCAGGAGGAGCAGTAGCTAGTGCAATATCTCCTCCAATAAAATGAAAATTCATGGCACCACTCCATAGGTTTTAGCTTCTTGTCAGTGCCTGCAAAACTTACAACCATTTGATTTGCCTTTCCTCATCACCTCTTCCAGATCTGTATCTACATTAATGCAAACAATTTTTCAATGACACTGATAATCTTTCAAATATCAAAAAATATTGCTTCTCAAATAATAGCCTAGATTCCTCTCCACCACTTACTTAGTGAGACAAAGTTAGGCAAGTGAGTTTAAGGAATGTTTAGTCAACTGAGGTACTTGGAATCTGTAGCAGACAAAGGATTTATTGATTCTTTCCATTTCTGGGAGAAAAGCAGGATTTTCCACTTTCTTTAAGGGAGAAAAAAAAAAAAAGGTTGAAAATGAGCACTTTCTGGTAAATTGTTTATTGAAATTAGTCTTTATTTCCTATTTCAATAAAAGAGAAAGAACTTAAAATAACATACTTTGTCCATAGGAGGTACTACTCAGTATAGTTATTATATTAATAATTATAAATGCTTTCAGGCAATAATAAACATATTTGACATTACAGAACTGAATTCAGCATCACATTTCTGTACAGACTGAATGCATCCTAAGTGGATTATATTATTTGTCTGTTGATGTGTCTTTCACACACACATCATTAAAATGCTGGAAAAGCTTGTAATACAGTCAACATACTGACCTGGGAGCAAGAATTTCATGACTTGTACAGCTGTAGGTGCCAGGATTTATAGACAGAATTCAGACACAAACCTCCTATATTTCTTAAAAAAAGACATGTCTTGGAATGCAATGTGACATCATCATGGTTTTATCGTAGAGGCTGCAGAAGCTCCATTCTTGCAGGATTTCAAAGATCAGCTGAGCAGAGCTGAGCAACCTGCTCTGACTTTGAAGATAGCCCTGCTTGGAGCAGCAGAGTAGACTAGATGATCTCCAGAGTTCCCTTCTGGATTCATTTATTCCATTATTCATGGAGCAGTTAACCCAATGCAATATCAATAAATGATTACACATTTAGTAAATTCATTATATGCACCTATAATATAAAAGAATGTCGTGGTTTAAACCCAGCCACACAGCTCTTTCACTCACTCCCCCCCTTCTTCCCTCCACTCCCAGAGAGATGGGGAGGAGAATCAAAAGAATGTAACTCCCACAGGTTGAAATAAGAACAGTTTAGTAACTAAAGTATAACAAAAATCACTACTGCTACCATTAATAATAATAATGATAAAGGAAATAACAAAGGAAGAGAATGCAACACCTCACGACCCATCAATCGATACCTCGCCCCCCACACAGCAGTGAACTAACCCTTCCGGGTAACTCTCAGTTACATCCTGGGCATGATGTGCTGTGGTATGGAATAACCTCTTTGGCTAGTTTGTGTAAGGTGTCCTGTCTCTACTTCCTCCCGGCTTCCTCTCCTCCCTGGCAGAGCATGAGGCTCAGAAAGTCCTTGGTCAGACTAAACATTCTGATCAGCAACTAAAAACATTGGTGTTACCAGCACTGCTCCCAGGCCGAAAGTCAAAACCATAGTGCTGCACCAGCAACTAAGAAGAAGAAAAAATGACTGCTACTGATGAACCCAGGACAAAGAATCAAAATGATCAGATTCTGTAGGTTTTAAAATACAATGCCCCCTTCAAAATTTGTTGTAATTATAGGACTAATTTGACAGATTTAAGTGTCATCTAATATCACTAATATCACTTACTAATATCACGTACTAATATCACTTTACTTATTTCTGAAAATGAAGTCACTATTTTCATTGACAGAAAATATTTCATCTAAAACCTAAACCACATCATCAAGTCTTCTGCTTTTTCTATACCTGACCTCAAAAGGCTTTTTTTTCTGTACAGTTTCAGTAGTTTTCTTTCCTGAACCTTATGTCTCTAATTCACACCATCTTTCGATAACACTGAATTTGATCTAATATTATACAGGCTACTTTACAACATAAATTCCTTTATACTTTTACAAGTAAATAAAATGATGCATTTCCCATTGACTTGTTTCTTTGTGGAAAATTTTATCAAAAAATTTTAATTCCTATGAATAACTTGACTTCATTGCATTAAAACCACTATTGGTTTGGGTAATAGAATCTGCAGCACTGAATTAAGAATATTCCCCATAGAAATCATTTGCTTTCATTGCACTTAATAAAATCAAAATCATCAAGCCTCTTTACTGCCAAGGGTGCTTGCAGTCTCCAAAGACATGGGGGTTTTTATTAATAATTTTCAAACTCTGACAGAGGCTGCAACTTCCTTTTGGTGTTCTTTAGTAAATTATACAATATTTTTATTTTCAGAAGATTCAGAATATTTTCATAGATGTCTAAAGTATATTATATGCATATGAAGTTATATGGTCATTCAAGATGGTTGAAGTACGTAGACTAAAGTATTGGGTAGACAAAACCCATGTAATCCCTATTGATAGGAGAAAGTACAGCAGATTTTTTAAATCTGATTTTACCTTCTGTGCCCTGTGCACAGCATTTGGGAACCCCTGGATATAGCCACAAATTAACATTTGTATTATAGTTGATATCTTATGCAAAATTGACAAACCCAACAAGCAAGCACAGACACATCAAGTAGAGGCTTTTAGCCCGAAGGGTGGATTTTGCAGGAGCCGAGTGGCAGAGCTGTTGTGACAAGGTGTGAGGCAGGGCTGGCTGCTGGTGTGCTGCTTGCCTCTGCTCCCTGTCCCACCAACACTCCCCTGCAAAGCCAGGACTCCAGGCAGGCTGTCACAAAGTCATCCTGGGACGTCAACACCCTCTGGAGCAGGCAGATGTGGGAGAGGCAGAAAATGTATTGCTGCAGCAAACAGCCTGGAAAACATCAGGCAAACACCACCCAGTGCTTTGGCTCCCTTCCTGCAGCCATGCTATTTCAGGCTCTGAGCTGCAGAGGGGTTGCAGTGACGCGGGGCCACTTGGGATGAGTGGAAGCTCAGCTCAGCTCCTTCCAGCATTGCCCTGCACCCACAGCCCTCCATTTGCAAACACAGGCAGCAAGCATGCAGCACGCATGCACCCTGTGCCCCTCCTTCCTGGCTATGCTCTCTAGCAAGCTGTAACAGAAGGCATGGAGGTGACAGCCGGGCCAGCTCTAAGTCACTTTCCTGCCATCACTTACCATTACTCTCATGCATCTCTTATCTGTGCTGGCCTTGTCAGACAGATAAAAGGAGCAGAATAAAAGCACACTCACCCAGCTTTCTTCCATCTGACTCCTCCGCATCTGATGAGAAAATGCTTTGTAATTATTTCACTAAAGACTACCAATCTTGTATGAAACCAGAATAAACTGCCAGTGGTGTAACCCATATAAGCAAAAACCCGCAGGCTTTTCATTAACAGCAAACACTTCCTTTAATTGTTTTCCTGTCTATCCTGTTTTGCCACTTTTACTGTCAATTTTTAAGCAGATTTATAGCCTCTTGGTGTTTGGACAACTACTGTGTTGTAAAAACATCTGCGTGTATTGTGTCTCTGAGGCTAAAGCAACATTAGCTGCTGCTCTTCTATTATTGCTTTGCTCAAAACTGAATGGTTAGAAAATCATTTCCTCACAAAAATATCATTCTGCTTTTCAGCATGCAATCACTGAATTAAGTGTTATACAGTAACCTTGAGGCTATTCCCATAAAAACCAGCTGGTTTAAACCAAGCATACATCTTCAAAAGAGAGATAATACATAAATCACAACACAATGCTCACCTGATTCCTCTTCCGAGGTACTGCTAGAGCTGTGTTCAGAACTGTCCTCTGCTTAACAAAATTACATCCCATTAGTCACAGACAGAATGAAATAAAGCAATGCCACAGGTAACTAAAAGGATACATCTCAAGGTTTAAATAAAACAGGCCGGTCAGCAAGTTAGATAATGTAACAGAATAGAAAAAATACGGAGGCGGAGGAGCATCAGAGCATCAAATCCTAGCATGAAAGGGGACTTAGGGGTCACCCAGGCCCTTCTAAGGGGTATATGTGGTGTTCAAGATGCTTAATGTTAATGTTTTATATAACCTGGGACTATTTTGGACCTCCACTCGTGGCACGTTCCAGTTCACCCAGTTAAATAATGGTTTTCTGTAGCACAGAATCATAGAGTTATAGAATAGTTAGGGTTGGAAAGAACCTTAAGATCATCTAGTTCCAACCCTCCTGCCATGGGCAAAGACACCTCACACTAGACCATGTCAACCAAGGCTCTGTGCAACCTGGCCTTGAACACCACCAGGGATGGAGCACCTTCAAATGTATTTGTACCTTCATCACCAGAAAACTTCCCTTCAAGCTCCAGAGAAGCAAAAGGTACCTGGAGAACATGACATAAACCAAGCTAATTTCTTTAGAGCTATTGAAAAGCTTTTTACAGGTATTGCGTTGCATGGGTGACTTCTGATAACATTGGAGCAGTGTGTGAAATTTTCCACATTGATTTCAACCCCTTTTAGTGTTTTCAGGTGCATATGAGGGTATTAGCAGTATTTCTGGCCATTCTTTATACCTTGCTGCAGCCTGAGTAGCAGATGAGGTCTGGCTTAATTTTAGGGTTGCTAGCCTGAATTGGAATGATGACTAAGAGCCAGCAACCTCTATAGGAAGCTTATAAAATGCTATTTGTCAGGCTCAAAACTGAGTGTTTTCATCCCGGAATTGCTGAGGATTATGTATCACGGATTCTAAACCTTCTTCCATTTTACCTATTAATTGATTCCTAGTCACAGGCAGCTGAAAAAAAATTGGAGATACATGCCTGTAGTACCATCACATGCTGGTTCATTCTGGCCCCTGCTTATACACATATATTTAAAGGGTGTTCTCACTTACCAAATGGTTTAAGACTGCGTGCTCTAGTAATTCCCTCTTGTGTCCATATCACCATTTAATGTGTTGATCTGATTTAGAGATTTGACAGATTTATCTGCTTCCCTGAGGCAGAAACACTACTGAAATGAATAAAGAGTACTGACCTGTGTCCTAAAGCAAACATGCAGTTACATGGTTTCATTCAGCAACACTGAAGAATGTAAGTGCCTGTTGATTTCAACATTTTCTCAAGTTTTTTGCTGAAATAGGAGTTATCTCTAAGCATACAATTAGTCTCACTGAGACACATGGAATCACTAGAAGTTAAAGAATGTGTCTTGCTACTGTAATTGTGGACATTAAAATCTTTACAAAAAGACTTTCCACAAGCAGAACATTTACCAGTCCACTTTAATGTGCACATTAGCCCTTTTTGACGGAATTGGTATAGCTTTTGGTACTACTTTGCTCGTTTTCTTAACTAGTATCTGACTTCTGAATGGAATTCTCAAAATTTGGATTGTCATCTTGTAGATGAGTTACATTAAAAAATTAATCAAACTGGCAGATTCTGATTGCCAGCTAAAATACATTTAAGTGCACTTGCATTTAATTTCAAAAGATGGAGGTGATTTTCTTCCAGCTTGTTACCTAATGCATTCCACCACCCAGATTATTTCCAGCAAATAAAACATTTTTTATCTTTCTAAAAGCATACATTGATCTAACTTACAGTGTTCATGTCTGAAATATTGCTTGGCTGTGTCTAGGACAACTGCTCATATCTGTATTTGGTGTAGAATTTTCACTTAGTGAAAGTGGATGGGAACTTTGAATTTCGGTGGAACCAGGATTTTACTCACAAGTTTCATACTATGAGTGTGAAATTGATAAGATTTCTTACCTTTTCGTGCTTCTAAGTCCTCTGACTTTTTGAGATAGTTCATGTCAAGTGTTCCAAACAGGGGCATATACATTTTCATATGCAATTTTTTGTTGGCAATTTTTTGACATATAATGTCTTTGCAGAAAAAATAGCTCAATGTCATGGTCCTGGGCAGTGAATAAGGCATTTAGAATTAGCCATAGAAACCATAATGACAGAGCTGGCAGGGCTTGCTACATTATTGTTGTATATTTGCAACTGCTGAATGCTCTTGCCAGTTAAACCATCAGTGCATAAAACCATTGTCATTGATAGTGACTTGTATATTACATTGGGATAGTCTTTGCTTAGGAAAAGAAACAGCAATGACAGAACTTCAATGTAGGACAGTGATCTTCAAAGTGGGGTGTGTGCCCCCCAGGTGATGCACAGGACAATCTGTTGGGATGTGGGAATTAAAAAAAACATTTTTTACTATTAATAAATAATATAAAACAATATTTTAAATGTTTTTATTTCAGCTTTATCTTATCCTTTTTAATTTCTACTTTATGTGCATTTTATAACGTGCATAATATATTAATACAGAGGTACATATATTTGTTTTATAAACAAACAAACATATATTGGGAGTCAACCATAAAAAGATTTGGAAACAGTTGCTCTAAGACAGAAACTTAGAAGGACGGCAGAGTAGTATGCAGATGATCATATAGCTGATTTTACTTTTACTTATTAAAATTTACTTAGTAAAATTTTCATAGAATCATACAATGCCTTGAGGAAGGAACTTCAAGGATATTCTGACCAACCTTTCTTGGCAAAACAGGATCTAGTCTAAATGTACCAGCACCCTGTCCAGCCGAATCTTAAAAGTGTCTCGTGCTGGAGAGTCCACCATTATTCCAGTGGTTGATTGTTCTCACTGTAAAACGTTTTCCTCTTGTGTCCAACCTGAATCTTGTACCCATTACCCCTTGTCTTTTCCATGTGACTCCT
>JAVHNF010071294.1:5395-16299 GCA_034783455.1 Micropsitta finschii | reverse complement strand
CTTAGTGTTTAACCTTACTTTTCCTTCAATGCAATTTCTGTAGCAAGTGTACCATACAAACTCAGCGTTAGCCAGCAAAAGTCTTGGCCAGATCCTGAACTGAACATTTCTGGTTTTTCTCTGAAAATATCTCTTCTCTTCAGCATTTATCTTTCAGCAGCTGTTTATTATCCAGTCACAACTTTCAATTTCGTTGACATTATCTCCCTAATTGAATCATAAATACAGGAAAGATTGTCACATAATGGGTAAGCTGTGTGTTACTCTGAACGAAGTGGAATTTCAGCTTCTGTCTTGGCTGACCACTTTGTTTGGTAAAAAAGGAAATGCAATTCCTGTATAAACTCACTCTTATGAAAAGCTCTGAGCAGCAGGTGTTTGCACAGCCACCTAAACACTTTCTGTTCAGAACACCTCAGACCCATGTCACAGCATAGTGGGGACTTTGTCTTTGGTATATGCTTAGTACAGTGCTTTGACAGAAGAGCACTCTGGAAGTTTAAACTACCTTTTTGTGATGTCAGCATCATCAGGGAAGATGATAATCATCTTTGTTTTTAGAGGCTTAGGTATTCAAATCAAAGAACACTATTACCCGTGAACATCTGAACACATTGCAGAATAATTCACAGCCCTTCATGAGTTTCCTAAATGCTGTGCGAATCTCTCCAGTATTAGAACTATCTCCAGACTCAAAGTTTTTCTTTGCAATTGCCAAATCCAGTGAGCAGAGAGATGTGCTCTTGAAGACACATAGCATTACACCTCCTCTAGGAGCTTTTATATGCTACCATTTGGTTAGAAGTTTCTAGTAAGTGAACTTTAGCTACTGAATTTTTGGCAGCTCTAAGCTTTTTGTCATCTGAATTTTGTGTATAGCTGATATGTATCCTGTGTCATTATTTCTAGCTAAAGGCTATGTACTGCACTCTACTTTGTTCTTCAGCTGGGGAGTTTCTTCAGAGCATACCTAAAAGTCAAAACTTAGTTCCTTCCACTCTACTTTCTGCTCATTGATAGCCTTGTAACATGAAGATATTCACTAGAAGAATTAAGTGACAATAAAGGATGCTGGGAATAAAGGAAAAGGAGGTGGTCCACACCACACTGTAGAAGTGCAACTGAGAGCCAAAGATGTCATGAATGCTAAAAGTTTAAAGAGGAGGGAAGAATAGACAAGTTTGTGCAGCATACCTCTATTGAGGCTTATCAAACACAAAGAAACTTCAGACACCTTAGTTCAAATCTGAGGTTAAAATGTTTGGCAGATGAGAGAGTAATCATGGGGAGCATCATGTGTGCTCAGTCTCTTCTTATCTTTTCTATGTACCTCTCTGTGCCTGGTGCTGGAGAGAGGGTTCTGACCTACATGATCCTCTGATTGAAGAGGTAGGGCAGGGGACAGGCTGTAGTCAGAACACTACTTTTCCTGTTTCTTGGGTGCTGAATTTTAGTGTAGCCTCTGTAGCATAATTTCTATACACATACATACAGAAATCTAAAGCCCAGATATGAAAAATAACATCAAAACTTAGTGGACATAAAGAACTACTCACTACCAAGATAGCTAGTGACAAACCATACCTATGAAAAAATAACTTTCATTTAGATTAGAAAGCTCTTAGGAAAAAATACTTCCTAATTTATGATTTACAACGACTTGAATCTTTTGTTCTGCTAAAGAAGGTTGCTTTGCTTAAGGCTTCAGTCTGGCTGGAGAAACCAGCCTGCAGGAGCATGTCTTTGACTTGGCTCATCCTCAGTGCTACCTCTGTCACTTTCATGATTGTTGTCCCACTGATCTCTCACAGCAGGATGCATCAGTATTGGAGTCTAATCTCTGTCAATGTCTCAGCTGCAGACACCTATCCTTTGATAAGTGGCTTTTAGAAAACTATTATTTTAGGTAATGCTTCCACTAATCCTGGACATTAACTCTTTGGATAGTCTGGTGTCTCTGTGCTTGATAAAGGCATAATTTCAACTCCTATTTCTTTTCCAGGTATAAAATGACATGCTTCTGAATCTGTATCCCCTTAATGTAGGATGAGATTGGGAAGAGAGAGGTCAATAAGATGTCCACTGCCTTTTATATGTTAGGTTAGGCCTTCACAGGGACAAGTAACAAGTCTTAAGTATGCCCTAGGGCATCTCTTAACTTCCATTTTAAATTCAGCCTTCTCTGCTGCTGAGGGAAAGCCAAGAGGGAGAAGTTATGTGAAGTCAAGCACAATTTTCTCCCTCCACTCTGTGAAAGAAGGCAGAAGCTGTGTGTGGTTGTTATTGTTCCTTTGTGCTAGAGTTACACCTCCTGCTTTCTTACACCCCAAGAAATGCCTTAACAGTCTTCTGTGAAAGAACCTATAGAGCAAACATCGTCCTCTCCAGCTGAGTGTTGCAAAGGAAATTCACCTTCCGAGGGCTGAGTGAATTTGCTGGCATAGTTAAGCAGGTGAGAGGGTTGAAGGACCAACACTGGCAAAACAGTTTGGCTTTTCAAGGGGTACCAGATCTGGTATGAGGGCTCTCTGTCTGGGGTAAATATCATTAGCTATTTTCAAAACACCCCTTGTCTTTCTTTAAAATAGAACATACCCAATTTGGAGTCAGATTGGCATGTGGGAAAAAAATGCAGCCACAGTTTTCATTATGAATAAGAATATACCTCCTTTATATTTTCCTTGAGTTCAGTATAGGCCCAGAGGTCTGCTGGCCCTTAACCTTTGCATCCATGGAGGACAGTGTAAAAACTTGTTTTTTCCAAGGAAAGGAGGCAGAGCTAGATCTTGATGCCACTCTTTAGCAGGGTGAATTGTACCAACAGCCTAGTTGTGCTTTCCAGACTGATAAACAGCAGCTGACATTGCAGAATTAAAACAGTACCTCAAAATTAAAGCAGCTTTGCTCTCATTTAGCTGCTCTGCACAAAATCTGGCTTAATGCTGACATGTTTTTCAGCTGAGCAAGGTCTCATATATGGAGATGGAATTCCTCGTGCTCAGAGCTCATCATAGACTTGGGGCTTCTGTTATTGTATTCGTAGACATATTGGCTCCAGGCCTGCTCATGAGGGTGGTAAAATGCCTGAAGATTTCAGCAGGAGCAGACCAGCTGTAAGAGCTAGATTGCTAAAAGCAAAATAACCTTCCCCCACAAAACAGCATAGGATATACCATGCAAAGTGTCAATTAAAGATACAAAACAATGATTAGTTTTCCACATAAACATTTCATCGCATCCTTTCTGAACACCAATCATTTTGACAGTCCATGACAATATAAATGATTACATGACTGAGGTGCTCTTTTTCACCCAGCTTATGTTGCTGCGCTTGTCAAGAAAAAAAACAACCCTCCATAAAACCTCTAACCAAAACAAAACTCTACTATCCCACATATGTTGCCAATGTTTTCTAAAAATGGCCATTGAGCAAGCTAGGATCCGTACCATGGCTTCAAATTAAACCATATGTTCAATTTATAAGATGAAAAACTTCTGGTTTGAATGAACTTGGGAGATGGAAATCACGATGTTCAGCATGATTTTCCCAGGGGGAAACCTTGTGGTAATCTTTAACACTGATCATACTAACTGCTGGACACCTATGATACTATACTGTGAATGCTGGTCTCTTCATAAAGGTCCTCTGTTTTGCAAAGAAGAGTTCAGTATGCAGATTGATGGTTCGATTTTTTCCATTTTGACATTTGTTAAAAACAAGCTACAACATAATCAGACTCAGAAACTTTGTAGGCATTGTGCAGAAAATTTCTGGCATTCCTAGCCTGCAGCTCACGTCTTTCACCAAGGTCCACTCTAACCCTGCCTGTGAGAGGAGATGGTGGAAAGTGGTACTTTGTGGTGAAGGAACCAAACAAAATTTCACTCAGTTTAAAGAAAAAACTTTCATTATAATTAGTTCTTTCATAAAGAGCAATAATAAAACTAATGCAGACTTGCAAGGAGTCAACAAACAGTAAATCAACGAACAGTAGTTTAAACAGCACACTAACTTGGTCCCCACAGCTCCCCTCTAAACTGCACATGCTTCAAGGTCCATAGGAGTTAAGCGAGGAACATTTCTCCCACCACCTCAATTTCAGTGAAATTCAAACTGTGGCCAGACCCATAAAGCAACCAATGTTGTTCTGGTATGGAGGCCAGCTCAAAGTCTGGATAGCTTGGGAGAGGAGGTGGTAAGACAGGGTAAGACAATGTGAGTGGTGGGAGCATGCAGTGCTCAGGGGAGGTTGCCTGCTTTTCATTATCCTTCTCCCAAGCCCTCTAACCATGCATAAAAACTCATCCTTCAGCCTATTCACACCACACTACCACCACCACTTCACTCACCCCAACTCAGAACACAGGCCAAGCTCTGAAAAGATAAACAAGGTGTCAGAGAACAAAGGTAGAAGGACATTGAGTCCAAGTAGTGCTGAGCAGACCTGAGCTGGAGTTCACAGGGTGTCAATACACCATCATCACAGACACTGAGATAATACTGATATTTAGGCTTGACTGATATGTAGGCTTGGCATTGCCTACAGTTAGATTCATAACATAGCAGAGCTATGAAGATAACATACCCAGGCTAAAGGATAGAGCAAAAGTCTTCTACAGCATAAACAGAGGAAAAAAAACCTACTCACACATTCTGATCTACCTTGTATCTTGCAAAGATTCTTCTAGGCACTTTGGGACCATCTTTAGCAGAGATAATAAATTCCCTTTTCATGACAACTACTCTCCACTTCATAGCAGGATGTGATACCCTTACACAATATTACCCATAATGTTATAACAAAACCTAATTGTATATGTCATTGCTATTTGCTACAAAAGTGGGAAGGTGGTGCAAAATATCATCACCTTCATACTTTTCACTTCTAGCAAGCCATTTATTGAGATGGCAAATGCTGTGGGACATGAATGTCCTTGTGACACACCCTCTGCATGTTGGAGTTTTTCCTTACTTAGCTGAAACTTTCTACTGCCTCTGAATTTCCTTAGCCTTGGGGCTACTCTAGTTTCCAACTGGCTGCTCATGACCTTAAAGGCCTCTTCCTGATGTCGGGTTTTCCTAGCGATAGCATATCCACGCCCTGTACTTCAGACTGCGAGCTCGGGTGGCTTACGAATTAAGATGACAGCTCTGTAATGTACACAGATTACTCAGCCTTGATAGAAAATAAGGTAATCATGCTTCTATACCACAAGCATAAAATGCCAAGCATAGCTAAAAGCAGATGCTTTGCTGCTGCACTGCCTCAGGCTGGAAAGACAGGCAGAGAGCAGGAGAAGCATGGCTTACTGAAAGCCAGCCTCTGTGAGTTGTTTACTTGCTGGCTGAGGCTAGAGCGTGGCGGTAGGAAACAGGTTTGTTTATGAGAATCTGGACATCAAGCCCGCCTGACCCCTCCATGGGGTGAAGTTTCCTCACCCTCCATCACGTGGCTCCTCAGGTTCACCAGGGACCATGGCTGACTCACAGTCTGGGAATCCGGAGTAGGCATGGCCTTTGTAGAAAAGCGGTGCTACAAAACTCGCTGTGCAAGATAAACAAGGAAAACACGCTCCTTGGCACACAGGCGGCTCAGATGTTGACCATTGTGTTCTTCTGGAGTTAATCATTGGAGGCCAAGCTCGCCTTTGCAGCAGGAGGTGAGCTGCGGCCACTCGCTCAGTTCTAAGGAAGCAGGTGCAGCAGCAGCTCATTGTTATAGCCATGTTTTGAAAATAGGGAAACTCGATATATTTTCCCCTCCCCTTTGGGGAAACAAGGGAGAAGCTGGGCAATACCAATGCAGGTAGCATGGCCGGAGGTGGGGAGGCCGAGGGCAAGCGTTCATGCCTGCCTCGCCTAGACACCTGATGTTTTTCCTTGCACCTGTGTTTATCCTCACTGCCTTTCAGGCTGACCTTGATTCCTGTTGGATCAACAGGCCCTCTGCCTAACCCAGTCACCTATGTCTCCAGCTTAGGGCCACCACCATGGTGATTAGCCCTTACTCTATTTGCTGGCTCACCAGCTGGGGCATACCCTGAAAGTTACATTTAGGAGATACTCAAGACAGAAAATGTCACAGTCCCCATGGGCAGTAAGCCAGGCGCAGGGCAGGCTTTCTGAGCTGCCTTCCTTCCAGAGGCTGTGTGTGTGCACCTACTACCAGAGAGATCCCAGCATGCTGACCTTCACCCAGGAGACAGACTTCTGGTTTCATTTTCCCTTCTTCTCCCCCTGCATTCCTCAGTCGTTTCACATAATGCAGTTAATTACAGTCAGCTTATTGGACCTCAGCTTCTTTTTTTCTTTTTGCAGCACTGGTTGTGCGAGGGAGCTTGTGAACAGGAGACCTTTCGCTGCTCTTGAGCCTGGTCTGCAGAGGCTAATGGTGATAATCTGATCTCTGTTCTTTGGCCTGACTGAAAAAGGGCTGTTCGCCTTCCCTCCTCATTTCTAAGGGACAGATGGGTTTGTTATGTTAATTTTTGCTACTTCAGCTAACTTTGCTTGCAGTAGGTTAGGAAGGTCACACGGTACTGAACTTGTCACATAAGGGTGAAAGGGCAGGACTGAGATACATGCTGATGACACCGCTAACCCATTCTGATCCTGTGCAGCCATTGTAGGAAGAGCTTCATTTCCCAAAGATCTTCTTTTCACGCTTCACTTGAATAGCAATGTTTTAAGGAGGAAAAAGGAACACAACAGCAAGATAGCTTTTCAGTCTTTTATGGATTTTTAGTTCTTATCTGAATCTGGTGCTAGGAAGTCTTATTTGTCCTTGCTTCCTTGCCAAGATAACAAAGGGGGAGTGTGTGTGCATGCAGACATATATTTGTATTAGAGGGATTTCTGGAAAATTTAGCATGTGTAACTAGAGAGAAAAAAGTATATATTAATTTCATAAGATTTGGGGGTTGGGATTGTAAAAATATTTTATGTGAAGGATATGTGATTCAGGCAACTCTGCTCACAGTACATCAGGAAGAGGCAAAGATAGGAAGAAAATATTAATTTCTACCCAAATCCTTTACATAAGGCTTTAATCTCTGACTATACATAAGTGGGGGTAGCAAACTACCTTTTTAAAAAAGAGAATAAATGGCAAAGATGAAAGTGGTAAAGTAGTAAGAGTAACACACAACTATGAGATGAACATCATCATTTGAGAATGGCTGATAATGTGATACCACCTTCTCAGAAATTGCCTATATAGTGCTGTAGGATTTTTCTGTTGTCTTTAAAGGAAGGAAATGTGGAACCTTTTCTGCTTAACAGCTTGATGTTCCGGCCTAGATGCCTGTACTCTCAGCTCTTTTCCAAAAGTCCGTCTAACTGCAAGTTCTTCAGACACTTTTAGGGGGTCCCTAAAGTGAAACAGGTGACCTCCTACATGTCTACTGTCATACCTTGAGATGCCCTATTTGCTGAGTAATTCAGACAGCCTTATAAAGGACTTGGAAATCAAGACAAAATCTTGTCACATGAAACACTAAACCCTGGTCTGTGTAACAGCCTTGCAGGTTGCAAATCCTAAAGGTTACCACCTTGTAAGGAGCTCTACAGTAATTCATGTGTTAATGTGAAAGAGGTAGAGGAATGAAGATGATTAGTTTTATTTTTTTTTTCCCATTTATTATTTTTTAAGATGTTTCAGGGATGTAATTTCTGTAGATATAACAAATGCTAGGTGTTACACAAAACCCAAATGATCTGAAGGTTCTTCCATCCATTTTGAATACAGAGCCATCTACAAGACCTAGAATTGGACTAGAATCCTCATTGTAACAGGGACAGCAAAACTGTGGAGCACAGAAGCACAGAATATGAAAGTATTTCATGTGGTTAAATAAATGCAACATGAGAACAGGTAGATTTTCTGTTAGATACATATTTTCAGAGCTGCTAAATGCAGCATCTTCAGCCAGTTTAGTGACACTGTGGATGCTTCAAGTCCCTCAGGATTTGGCCCTTTGCAACCAATTCTTTTTGTACTTATTTTTTTTTTAATGCAGTGTGAATGTGATGGATTTTCCTTCTCCCAGACCACATTGGCTGAATTGTCTACATTTATACAAACTCAGAAGCCTCAGATGAAGCTTGTTCATGGAAATAAGTTAAACTAACCTCTTGCTTTCAATGCATAGTCATTTAAGCAATTGAAATTTCATTGGGAAGTGCCCCAAAGTCAATTAAAAAGATAATGAAAATTGTTAGTTGGTTAGGACTGCTAGAGAGGCTTTTTAAAGTAAAATTTGTTTGAAATTAGAAAAGGCTGAAAAATCTAATCCTTGGGATTTGCCTTTTAGGTGTAAATCAAAGTCCGAGGTTGGTAGAATAGAACTTTTGTTTAAAGTTGCCTGTTAAAATAGATTTCTTCAGATTTCCTCTAATTTTCTTTTTTTTTTTTTTTAATTTGAGGTCCTGCAGCCTGGACTAAGGGAAGCAGACTGCCTGTTTGTGTAACGGAATTAAGCAGTTTTTCTTTCCTTCTTCATTGTTAGAATTTACACAATCTTCTGAAGGAAATTTTATTCTCATATCTTGATAAAGAAATATCTGAAGAAACTGAGCTTATAACAAAGAAGGGAGGAGGGTACAAATGTTGATCTGATGAGTATCTAGCAGATTTGGTAGATGCAGATCTGCAAAACTGGTGAAGGAAACATTCATCTATGGCTGAAATTCAAGACTTCTTTGTTCAGAAGATTCAGAAGATGTTCAGGTGCAATTTTCTATTTTCAGTACTTATTTCTTAATTGAAAGCTAAGTGAGCTTATCTGTGTGTTCTATACACTGCAAAAAGAAAACATCTAGATATTTTCAGCTTTGTATATTGCAGCGTTCTGCTACATTTTTACTATGGAAATAAGAAAACACAACTGAAGCAAAATAATTAAAAACCCCTAGACCAACACCCAATATAACATGGTATTATCCTTGTCCAGTTAAGGAACAGGACAAGTTCTCAATGTCATTAGCTCCTCTTTACCTGTCTGTGCCCTTAGCGGAAATACTACACCTCTGCTGGGATTAGAGTTACAGACGTGCATCAGCTGGTTGGGCAATTAAGCAGAGAAGCTGGTATTGAGATGTCTGATGGATTACTTTCAGTACATGCTCCCGCACTGTCTGAAGTGTTTCCCACCTTAACTGGGAGAGGACCCATGACTGCCTTTGCTCTCTATCCTTTCTCTGGGAGAACAAATATTTTCAAAACTATGTAAGTGACAGTTAGTTTAACCCTGTGCACTTGAGAGAGGCTCAGATAAAATATCTAATTTCACAGCAAGCCAATTTCCTTTTATTCATGGTAAGTTTACCAGGATATTCCTTGATATTCCTGACTTTGATATTAAACCCTCTAAAATCTTGTCAAATAATATCCTTAAAACTAGCTGTTCTATAACTTGCTTGTGGATGACATAATTTCCTTCATTAAAAAACCCCAAGCAAACACAACAACCAATTGTATCCCCCCCACCCCCCCCCCCCAAAAAAAAAAAAAAAAAGGAAAAAGTGAAATCTGCCCTATGGATTTTGTTGTTTCTGCTTTTACTGCATCATTACAAAGAATGTAATTCCTAAATGTCTTCAGCTGCTGTCCAGGTGCTGTTACCTTATAAATTTTTCTTTTTCTATTTTGTGTGTGTATTTTGGTTTACAGCACATTAATTGAATACCCAAAAGAACTAGTAGCTCCTTCCAAAGCAGAGAGATGATAATGGAAAAAAAATAATACATGGTGCACATTGACAAAACATCCATGGATTCATGGATTCATTTATAAACCCTAACAGGGAAAACAAATCTGTAAACTCAAGATCAAGTCCCCAGACAAAGACAGGATGTAAATTCCTGCTTGGTACTTGTTTCCGATGAGCTCAGTCAGATTGCTGCTAATTGCTTTTCCTTCAGAAAAGTTATGGGGAGGTGTGCAATTACCTTGGACACTTCAGTTTAAAGTGGTACTGACCACAACTGCTATTGTGTACATTATAAAATATTAGCCTGGATGAAATTCAGTGTAAGTCAATAGCTAAATTCTTAGTCCATGTTTGCTCTTCAACAGGTTGCTAACAGTTCAGGGAATTCAGAGTACACCTTTAACTTTACAAGCGTATTTGGAGAAATATATTTTCTCACATCCTTCCTTAAGCAATACAAGTTATTTGAACTGGACTATTTCCAGGTAATTCACCCCAAATGCTGCTTAAGGACTAGAAAATCTGTCCTCTGGTGAACTTAGCTGAAAAATCAGAAAGGATAGTTAATTTAAAAAATGTCAGAATGCTTTGTCTTTCAGCTCCTGACATTTGTTTTTCCTGCTTTACTGAATTTGGCTAGACTCTTCATCAAAGTCAACCTAGAGTATTCACTTTTTTGATAATTCAACTACTTTTCATGCCTTCCCCTCCAAAAAAACCAAATATACCAGCTACCAAAGTGAAAATAAATGCCCACTTTCACTCATGAATAATGCATTTGCAGTGGACTGTGAACAATCTATTTCATCACTTCTCAAAAGGCATGTATGAATCCTGACATGGACATTGAAGAAGGATACAGGAGAAAGCACCTCTCTGTGCTGCAGTGAGTATAATGTTACATTCATTGTGTCTGTATTACTGTCTTCTGAATCTAAAATTTGGGCTGAAGGTTAATCTAGACCTGTCGTCTGGTCATCTTGGTTTTGAAAAGTGGCTATATCACACTGTAGAGCACACATTCATATTTTTAACTGTCTCTACCATTATAGAGATGTCTTTTTGGCTTTACAATGAAATGTGATAGTTGCATCCTACTGGGGGTTGCTTGTAGAGCTCCAGATGTAGTTTTTTTTTCATTGTGCTTATTGCTGCTTCGTCTCCACAGTGCATTGCACAGAACACTTAACTTT
>JAVHNF010071292.1:38861-54187 GCA_034783455.1 Micropsitta finschii | reverse complement strand
GTCCCCAGGCCAAAAGTCAAAAACATAGTGCTGCACCAGCTACTAAGAAGAAGAAAAAATGACTGCTACTGCTGAACTGATGACACTGGGGAGCAGAAGGAGTGGGACAGGAAAAAGTTCAAGGAACAGGGCAGAACTGGACATGTTTTGTTGTGACAGCCAGAGAAAGGTCAGTATGTATCAGCACATGTCATCTTCCAAAGCTGCTCATGGCTCCAGGATACCAAATTCTCATTGTACATTTGCCAGCAAAGAATGGTACCATGGTATCAGGGCTTCAGGGATACTGAGAGTTAACAGCTGCAGCTGACTTCAGTAAGAATAGGACTTTGCAAATACGAATCACACTGCTAAATGCTTGGAGACAGATGCTAACCACCTTAAATAGGCAGTGAAAGTTGCTAACCATGTTTTACTTGTCTGTACCTCAGTTTTCCATGTGTAAAATGGAAGCAGTATTATTGCTTTTCCTCATAGAGATGTTTTCAAAATAAACTAACAAATGTTTGTTAAGCAGCCAGGCACTGTAGTAGCCTAGAAAACCCGTGAGGTGCATGGAAAAACCTATGATGAATGATGAAATTAATTTTTGTCTTCAGAGCAGAATATGAATAATGTGTAGCAAGTAAGTCCTGGAACTACACACTGAACAACAGCAGAGAGCTGTTATAAGAAAAATAGTTCATTATGTATGCACTATTCATTATGTATGCTGAATGAGTCAGAATTTATGTGGAAAAATAGTATGTAATCATGCGGTTAAAGACTGTATCATAATCTGAACATACAAAGGGGCCTATTTAAAGTTATTCAGGTATGCTTCATTCTGGTATTTTCTAACTGTCGATGGCTTGAGCTACACAATCTCACTAACATGCTTTTAATGTGTTCACTACATATATTTAAAGATAGCATTTGGGTATCAGGATCAGAACTGGAACTGGTATCTTGGCCAGTTTCAGTTGCATAAGTCAATTTCATTGCCTTCCAAATTCTTGACACCATCAAAATTGTTCAGTCTAACAAGCTTGTATAAAACCATTGCATCATACAAACTAAGATGTCATTTCTGGTTTATATAGACAGCTTGCATCTTTGTCTTGCCATGTTATTTGAGCATGTCTCATGTTATTTATTTCGGAAGTTTATTATTATGCTGAAAGATATTTCTAGAGTTTGTAAACAGGAGTTTTTATGGCCATATAATGTACACATTTGCCTTTAAAAGAGAAGAGATAAAGTGGCATCATCCAGTCTCTGGATGCATTCTTCAAATCCCTTTTTTGGCATTGTGGAGCAGTATCACTGCTATTTCTGAAATGTTATACTTTAATTCTCAGAGACAGGGAATAATTAAATTTCTAGGTAGACTTCTACATGAAGGACAACTGCGAGATTCAAATTTTACAGTAATACTTAGAGTCTTGTATGGATGAGCTTGCATAGTTGTTTAGGTTTTCTCAAACTATGGGAATTCTGAGCACAGGAATAAACAATTCATATTTTTGTAAGGAGCATAATAGCTGTTTGTAACTGTGATATTTTGATAGGAAACAAAATTCAGAGACATGTTTATCGTTGTTCTTATTCCTCCCCCCAACGGCAAGTTTGGAGATGTAAATTCACTCTAAATAATACAAACTGTATTGCTTTTGAGTGATAGTATGGCTGACTAGGAAATGTTTTTTTTCCATAAAATTTCATCTAACTTGGCTGAACTTTAAAATGGCATGGGTGAGGTTTGGGGTTTTGTGTGTGTGTGTGTTGGGTTTTTTTGTTTGTTCTGTGGTTTTGGTGATTTTTGTGGCAAGCAATAATGCTGCTTCAGATAGGAGATAAAACCTTGTATATAGCTTTAAAAGCTCTCTTGTTGAAAAGAAAAATACGTATTATGGTTTTAATTTTACATTCTTCCTAGAGACTAAGATTTTCACATGTAATATTCCTGACTGTTAGGACCCAAAAAAATACTAAATGGAGCCAAGCAACAATTTTAAAGGCTTCATAAATGGTCTTTATAATTGTGGAAGAGAAGAAAACTGATGATTTGCCTCTATCTTTCATTTCAGGCCACCATTGCAAGTATTTTATCCTGTCTTGATTTATATCATAAGCAATGATGCCACTAATAACTAGCAAAGGTTTGACTATCCAATATCCCTGTGTCAAGAAACATAATCATGCCCATTTTTCCTTTATATTCTTTAATTTTTAGAGTTATTTTACTTCCTTCTTCCTCACTCCTCATCTCTTTTTAGAGCTTTATGCCACTCAAATCTGTGTAATTGATTACTAACTGGTTTGTCTGGCAATGACCAAGTTATGTATTATTAGCTGCTTAAATCTTGCCTGGTATTCTATTTGTGCCCTATTGATTTAATTATTCTTCACTGAAAATTTTCTAGACCTTTTATAAAGCAACCGAAATGCCTGATGTGTAATTGTCCCAGATTCACATACAGAAGCACTGTGATATATGCTGATATTGCTAGGTTGAAACTCAAATATACAGTGTTGGTCTTGTTAATTTCTACTCGTTATAATTAAGGCTTTTTAAACGTTACTATCTCCCATGTATATCCCTTCTTCTTTTTGCTTGTTTCAGATTATAGTTCCCAGATGCATTCGTTTATTCTGCCACTGAATCCATTTTATCATTTTCTACCTATGTTTCTAAGCCATCTTGTGCTTGCAGCTCCTTCTATTTTAATGTTGTCTGCAATACAGAAGTGTGACCTCCCTTTCTGAATCATTCATAAATGATCTGGAAATGATCAGGCTTATTTAGCCTGGAACTAGTCACAGGCCCTATAGTAGCCCGTTAGACACCTGAACTCTTCAGCTCATCTGTCAGCCAATGTTCAGCCCTGCAGATCAGTAGCTCTTAATAAATACAATGGCAGGAGGAATCATTTAGGGAAGAGAAATTCTATTCCTTCCAGCTTCTGAGGAGCATGAATGCCAAGCCAACCCCTCACTTTAAATTTCATTTATGTTCTGCAAATCTCAAAGATAAACCTCTTTTTCTTCAGTAAGAGTTAAGTCATTAATATCATCTTCATCTGTTTCATCTTCCTCCTTAAACTAGATATAGCGGTTTTCTTCTCAGCCTACTTAATCTGATGGCTCTGCCACCTCTGGTAAGCTGTGTTCTGAGTTTACATCTTCGAATTCACTATTTACCCTGCAGTTATCCCTGTATAATCTCGATCAGAGTCTGCCCTTCAGGCCACTTCAGCTTTTACAGCAGCTTTCCAGTGAGGTCCCTTCTCCCAGAGCCATAGCTTTTAGAACAAGCAGAGTATCACTTCTGTCACGTAAGGTGGGGGAGGAGAGACTACATCACGTTCTTATTTAGAGTTCTCTGGTATTTCATCATTCATTTCTGAATGGTTTCCAGTCAGATGTTATGATGTTTGATTGTCTCCGAAGGCATGCCAAAGCTTATCTTCCTGACCTTGGTTTTCCTTCTGAGGCTTCTCTGCCTCATTAATTTCGGTTTGTTGTTCTCCCCCACCCCAGAATCTAGCAGGATCTCCTCCTTTGCCTGTTCCTTGTACTTTCCTCACCTTTTGTTATTCACAGCTTCCTTAGAGCAGGTTTGGAGGCCCCAGCTTTTCTGAACAAAGTAGTTTTCAGTTCCCCTTGTGCTGCTGAAGTAGTGCCAGCATTTTTAACCACAATTGAGGAGATAATATTTTAAAATACTTGCAGTCTGGGTTTATTTTTCTTAGTCCACTTGTTACAATAGGTACATCTGCCATGCTGCAAGTATGCATGGTCTTTTGTGCTTTATGTGACCTGGACGGCTATATTTAATTCTGGCTGAATGCAGTCCAGAATCATCCATTATATTTTCTTTCTTTCTTTTGATAGAAGTTTTAAGCATTTTACTTGCAGACTAGTTTCTTCAAAAACTTATAAACATGTAGAAAAAAATACTACTTATGTTGCCAGTACATGATACATGTATAAAACATATCACTGCGATAGGAAAGTATGAACAAATACAATATTTATGATGCTGGAATTCAAGAAAGCTCTGCTCCAAGATCACTTCCTGTGGTTTCCACACTGGGTTTTGTTATATGATGGATCGTCCCTTATTTGATCTTGAAAATGTTTCCTTTAGCACAGACAGTTTGGTTAGAATTTGTTGTCCTGTTTGTAGCTGGATCAATTTTCACAGCAGTGTTTGTAGGTAAATCATTAATCAATTTTATTTTATTGTTTTCACAGAATGTTCTTGTTTTATTTATGCTTGAATGATCCTCAAAACAAGTTTGGTGTTATTCGTTCATTCCTGCAGAATGACAGAAAGTGTTATCAGAGTTGCATTCTTTCTTAGTTCCAAGGACAGAATGTCACCTGGAGTTTATTCCTCCAATACTGTTAAGTCAGACACAGCTGGTAGCACTAGAAGAAGCATAGTTTTAGGAATTCTTTTATTAAGCTTTGTGTATCAGTGCACTCTCATTAGAAGAATTCTGCAACTCGCAATTGTCAGAAGCATCCCATAAATTTATTCCCTGAACCTCTCCATTGGCTTCAGTAAGACTTCATGTAAAAACACATTCGTGTTTGTAACACAGCATGATTCAGAATTCCTAAATTTTGTTGTATGTATTCTACCTTACTCATACAGATAGGCATCTAATTTGGAATTTCTCTCTTGAACTTTGTCTCAATTTTATCTTTACTTTTTGGCTAGAAATAATATTTTCAAAAAATTATTCTGGGTTTTTTTGCAGTTCATTTCTATGTGCACTCATAGTTGAAAGCATAGACTTCAAAATCACCAGGATAAAAAGATGTTAAAAGTCTCTTTCAGTCCTGGCTCGCTGTAAGTACTAGTATACAGTATCAGTGGAGTGATTCATGCTGTCTTTAGTCCTTGTAATCCAACTTATGTAAAGGGAAATTATACATGAGTTTATATAAACTAAGGGATAAAATTAACAACAAAGTATGCAGCAGATTGTATTTTAAATGCATCTCATGACATAAAGTAAGTATTATGCACTTACACTTTTATGATGGAATTTAAACTGGTAATTTAATATAAATGTTCAGTAGCAAGCATGTGGCTTTCAGAGCGCTAATGTTTCTGACAGATTTCTAGTCTTTACACTTTCACTGTAATTTCTAGGCATATCTCTAATCACAGGAATTAAAATTCCCCAAGCCTATCTTCTCACTGAATCCATTGCACCATAGAAAAGCTCTGTCCCTCTGGTGTAGAATATATGGGAATTTTAGACAGTGTCACCTGTGCACTCATGACACAGCTACCACCTTACTCTTCGTGAAAGGACAGGTTTGAGCAGTAAGACTTCATGCATATTTTATTGGTATTGTTTCACCTCTGACCATGTGTAGTGGTTACTTTCTCTTCCCCCCTAGATGGAGGCACCTGAAACTACTGGTCCATTTCTTTGTTTCCTGTCTCTGTGAACTGCTTTGTACCATGCTTTGGAACGTCAGCCCATTGAATGTGTTGCTTCTGTACTTTGTCACTCTGTTTAAGTAACATGGAGTTCTTAAATCGTATGTGATTTACAGGGATCTGAGCACAACAGTATGAGAGTTTAATTTCAAGTTCCATGACACATCAGGTAGCAAGGTGCCCCAGCATGGCCTGCGTAGTGGGAACATGTCCATGTCTAGTACTCTGTTTTCTCATAGCTGTACAGGTGCAGGGCAGACAGAATCAAGTCCCATATGTGAAAATAAAATCCCGATTTTCCTCCTTCTATTTTTGTATATTCTCTAATGCTTAGCTGGTTTCTGTATTGCTTCCTTGAGCAAGCCTTCAGCAAACTGAGAGGGCTGTCTAGTGAGGCTGTCAGCCCTAATGCAAGTCTACTATGCTTGAGATGGAAGCCATACAGTGAAACTAAATTCTTTGATTTATCTGACTACACTTGTTATATTTAGCTGTTGTAGTAGAGAGTATGAGTTGGAAAACATTACTTGAGATGCTTTTAAATGCTATAAATCCAAAAGTTGAAAAATTAATCTAAATATGAATTCTTTTTAAGTAACATACCCAAGGGGACTTGGTTTGCTTAGTGAATTTCCAGTAGGTTGTGCAACTGTTCCTATATAGGTAGTAATCCAGTTTTGTTTTATCCTGATCACAGTTGATCACTTATTATGATCCAATGATTATTTGATGGTCTGAATGATACGACTACAGAAGACTTTGTAACAGAAACTACTTAAAGTATTCAACTGAGATGTGCTTTTTTAAAAAAAAGTAACAACTATTGAGGACCATGGCTTTCCAATGGGTTTGGATGTGATGGTTCAGAATTGTTATAGGTTTCTTTTTACTTAATTACATTGGAACTTCAGTTTGAGTTTTCTCTTCTTCATTAGACAGTCTTCACTGGAGAATCTACATGAGAGATCTCTTATGAATGACAGCAGGACAGAAAAATTATGAGCTGGAGTCAATCTATATGTTATACCAGATCTGAGTGAGGGGTGAATTCTAATGCAGTGGTAACTCTGCTTAAAGATTTCTTTTGACTGCTGTATTCATAGCTGTATATTTGTGTATTCTAGTATCTGTGAAAAGGTTGAGCTTATTGTAGCCTTCCCCTTGGTAGGGAATATTTAATGGGGTCGTCTCTCATTTCTGCATGCTTGCCTACCTTGATGAAACTGTCAGCAACTTAAGTTATCTATGAGCTCTCTACTCTTGTCAGAGGTTCAGAAGTTGGTAACAGTAACCCAATGGCAGACCTACATTCAAAGACCTTGACTATGTTTGGTTGCCCTAGGAAACCAGCTGAAAATGAAACAAAACAGAACAACTCCACTCCTGCCAAAAAAAGGATCTTAAAACCCCTATGTCCTTTATTTGTTGGCCTGAAAGTCTAAAACCTGCATAAAGAATAAATTTTAAAGAATAGTACAAGTTACGTAGCAGAATCTCCTTAACTATTGTGAATATGTAACACATTTCAAAACACACACAGTTAAAAAGCACAAAGTAGTGTAAAACAGAGCCAAACCCTATTCCTTACAAGAGATCTGTATGAAAAGCACACAGTAATTAATTGCCAGTGTGCTGAAGTGAAGAAATGCTCATTCATGCTGCAGACTGCCAAAATCCAGTGAGTTACAAAAGCCCACTTATACAAAGCACCCTACTTTCTCAAGCAAAATGCATCACAAAATTGTGTTCCTCAGCCTTGAGTTCTCTCTGCTGCCCTCCAAGTGATGAGTTTTGTCTTTCTGGGCTTCCCTTTGCTTGAAAGAAAAGTGGGTCTTAAATGAAAATCCTGTGTTATCAAGGCAGTTGCAGTTTTCAGACCAGCTGGCAGGTCAAATTAAAACTCATGTGAATACAAGGCTGCCTCTCCTTGCTAGATTTGAACTCACATGACTTAACTTGAAGTAGAGAATGTATTTTCAGTTTTAAGGCACAGCTGCAATAAATGGCACAAGTCGTTGCCAGCCAAAAAAGAATGAGGTAAACAAGTATAAGCATGAAGTTAATAGTAATGAACTAAAATGTGTTTGTCTCTCTCTTTGGTTTAGTGATATGTGAAAATGCAGATTGTGAAAGGCCACTTCTCTCATACACAGCTAATATTAAAAGAAATAGAAGATTAAGGCCAATGCTTTGTCCTCAGTTACTGTGTTAGATGGGGAGCATTGGAGCAATTAGACCAGTGACCCAGAGCAGTGTAACTTGGATTGGAATCTGGCCCCAAGCAACTTGTTCAGGGTCATACAGTCAGTGCTTTCATCTCTGAGGTCTGTTTCCTTTCATTGCTTGTCTTGGAGACGTAGGCAGTTCCACAGTCCCAGGGGCATCTGTACTTGTTCATTCACCAGGAGAGAAAATCCTCATGCCATAAGAAGCTCCAGTTCCCTTCCTGCTCCAAAATCTGCCCTTTAGTAATCAATAGGGCGGAAGTCTGCTGAAAAATGTCACTTCCCTGTTTTCCAGCAAAATAGTATGAGATAGCATTCCTCTGAAAATACAGTACAAAATGGGTGTGAGCGCAGTCTGAAGTATGGCTTTATGAAGGATTTCATAAAGAGGCATAGACACCTGACAAGGTAGGCTTCTTCTGCCAAATGAATAAAGTACATGTGATAAACTGGTCTGCTTTTATAGTAGTCTTTCTGATGTAGTTACTTGCTTTCAAAATCTGAAATTCCATATAACTGAAGGTATGCATTATATGCAAATTCTAGTATACGTAAGTAGCTGTAAAGTTCATTTTAATTTTTAAATGACATTTAAATTATGCTAGAAGATGGCTTAGAGCTTTTTGCACCCCTTATTACCTTCTTTCCATTTCAGCATCTGAGAAATACTCATTTTAATTAAAATCTGTTTTTAAAATGCATCTTGTAGTCAACACATGCTGAGAAGAGCCACTTACCACCCATGCACTGTAAGCTTGCTGTGCTGAACAAAATGGGAGCATTACTTTAAGTAGTAGTAAATATTGTCATGGCTTAGTGTTTGTGGTCTACTATAATGTCCTGTTTGATTTCAAGAAGGTAGAATTGCACTAGCCTAGCTTAAATGGTCAGAGCATAAAACCTGATGGTGTGCCAGTAGGAATTGCAGTGCAGCTATAGCTATTTTTGTCATACTGCAAGTCTCATTCCACAGAAGGTTGCAGAGAAGCCTTGTTTAGATTCAATGTGATGAGGGACAGTAAAAAAAAAAAAATAAACCCACATCTTTAGTGTAAGCAGCCTAAGAGACCTTCAGTGGGAACAGTATGTCAATATCAATCTTTTTGCATATATGAATCACTCAGCAGACAGGATGAGGAGCAGGGTGCTCATGTTTGGTGGTGGTGTTCATTCTCAGTTTCAGTTTATCTGGCCAATTCAGTTTACTTGGTTTTAATAACCCTGGGTCATAAAAGGAGTTCCCACTGCTTCTCCTCAGTTGTCTACCACAAAGATTTGGTCAGGCCTTAGAGCATGTTAGGATCAGTAGATCTGCATATCTTAGATAAGGGGAAAAGTAGGCATGATGGCATGTCAGTTTAACCTTCTGGGCTTTCCCGGTCCTTAGTGATGAAATGTGTACCTACATCACAACCTTCCAGCTGCACACTTTTATCTGATAATGTTATTCTTAATTTTTCATAATTTTCCCATGCATTTTTTAACACAGTGAAAATTAAATTCTGTGTGCACGTGTTTGTTTAGGTTAGCATTTTACTGAGATAACGCTCCTCAACTTATGAGTAATAAACATGTGAAAAGGAAAGAGGAAAAACTGGGTAATAGTGGCCCAGCTTTGTGGAACACCAAGTACTTTACAGAAGCATAGAGACATCCAGTTTTCAGAAAATGTTCTTTAAAAAATATCCATCAAGTGTAAGGGAAACTCTACAAAGGTATAATTGTATCAACAAAAGCTTGCGTCTATTTCCATTTTGATACTCAGTCTATCTGAAAGTCTAGGGTTTTGGCTGCTATTGACATTCTCAAAATGTGGCTTAGTTTTGAAAGAGTATAGTATAAATAACTAAATACTTCTAAGACATCAGGATACCCAGTGATAATGTAATCTTACTGGAAGAGTAATCTTAGTGGAAGAATAAGGTCAGCCTTGCCATATTGGCCATGGACCAGATTTTCAGTCAGGTTTTGTCTTATGCTTTGTGGAGATCATGTGTGCCTCCACTTTCAGCCAGAGGTATGAATTGTTAGATATTTGCAGTCAAGTTTTCAGAAGCTCTCAAGTAACTCAGCTTAAATCCTGTTGATTTCAGTAAGACTCTTCTAAATCATTTAGGTACTTCTGAAGATGTTACCAAGTGTTACTTAAATTTTTGCTTCAAGTAAAGAGGAGTCAAAAATCAAAGGAAGAATTAACACTAAGTAGGAACGATTGGCTGACAACAACAGAGGGCAACTCACAGTGATATAACTGAACTTTCTTTATGATAATAAGCAGAAACAATTATTTTGAGAAATTAGTTTAATGATGCCATGTAATGCATTATTTATTTTTAATTAAAATTAATCAAAATGCAGTTATTGAATAACTTACCTTTAATTGCAGTTAGCAAGGTATGAATTCATCCACATTCAAGATTAAATGGTCCTGAGATGTTTGATCTTATTAGTGCTTTCAGGAAAAAAAAAATGTGGGGATAAGTGAAAAACTCTGAAGTATATGCAGAGAAATTACTCTTGAAAGTTTACCCCTTTGAAAGTATCGGTCTAGAGGGTATTTATGAGTCAGATGTAGATTTTTTTGCTTTAGGAGTTCAGAAACTGGCTGCAGTGTAATACTTACTTTTTCCCCCATGTTCTTTTCCTTGTTTCTCTCTAGCAGGAATCTCGCAAATTATCAGAGATTGCTGCTGCATCACCTGAATCATCAGAAATGATGAATGCCATTTTGGAAATAATTACAAAGGGTGGCTCCGGCTAGCTCTTCACTTCCACGAACCCCTTCCCCAGTCTCTGAAAAGAATTTAGATTCCTCCAGGGCAATGTTAAATATGAGAGCTAACTGCAGGTACTCAGATTATCTGGTTTAGGACACTGTCTTTCTTCACTGAGTGGTAAGTGAGCCTGAGGATACTCACTGCCTAAAGCTGACTTTGGTCTTTGTTATTATTTTCTTCATTCTCAGCATAGTAAGAGTATTGTGGTTTCCACAGCAGTGCATTATATCAGTATCGCAGATGAGCATCATTACAAGTCATATATACATAAAATCTTTTGGAAAGTAGCCTTTGCTTTTGAATTAGAGGATGCATGTTTTGTATAAAATTTATTCCAGGTATAATTTCACAGACATCTGTGGTCTTATCTCAGAACGGAATGTTGTTCCTGCTTTTTTCTTGGTACTGTATTTATTGTCATTTTTAAAAAGCAAAGAAATGTTTGGGATGTATTATCTTTAAAGCAGTGCATACAGCCCAAGAAATCCACTCTTGGGAATTTTGTATCTAAGCCAAAATTTGTATTCTACAGAAATGTCATAACAGGGTTATTTGGTGTCTTCTTACTAATTATAGTAAATTTCCCTGTACAGATACACTTAATTTCCTGTTGAACCTAATGTTGCATTCAGTGTCTACTGAGAGAATTCTTGAGCTGTAAACCAAAGCCCTGCAGTTCTGATGACATAATCACATTCCAAAATATTCCAGTGTACTCTTTATTTGTTATTACTAGCTGCCAGGTTTGCCACACTTGTATCGTGCATTCCTATTGGTGTTAGTCTGAGAAAACTTAGACCCTGAAGTCCCATCTGCACAAGATCGCAGAATGCAGAATAGTCAACTGCTTTTTCTAAGGGCAAATGAGTATCTCAGTTGAGTTAGTATTCAAGCAAATGATGAAACTTGACTGTGCTGAATGCTTTTCCTTCGTTATGCACTGTCCTTCCTTGCTACATGTCCTGTCAGGTAGCAACTGAGCCTCAGAGACATATTTGTGAAATGAGAGGCTGCTTGAAGAACAAGGTTTCAGTCCTGTAGCCAGGAGCAGGCAGTGAGAAAAGAGGTTTGGGAGAGAGTGGGGCACTGCTCGGTGGGAGCTAAGAACCTGCACATTCTTTGCTGTCAGTGGCAGGATTGAGATATTGGGCTGCTCCTGATTTGAATCATAGAACCACATGTAGAGTACATTTGTTCTCCATGTGAGATGGAGGAATAATTGAGTCCTTTGCAAAAGGCTGAGAGAAGTTCTTTAATACAGAAACTAGATAATCTGGAGATTGATCAGTGTTTTGCATAGGTATAGTTTTGGGTACCCTCTCTGCTGAAAGAAATGGCTGTAGTAAAGGCAAAATTGTGCTCACAGACAACAGTTACGTTCTCTTTGTTTTGCAATGTGGAATATTCCTGCTGAAGTCAATGGTAGATTATCAGGAAACAGATAAATTAAGCCTTGAGTTAAAATCAAGTAACAAGAGAATCTGAATGTATATGAACATTTCAGAAATACTCAGTAAACACAGATACACGTATTATAGTTGTACATGGTAATGCTTTATTTTCAAAACTTTTTTTGGGGTATTTTTTCTAACATTTTGGTCAGAGTGCACACTATCTTACTAGAAAATGCACAACAGTAATATCAGACATAGGGAAGAGATGCGGAGAAGATTTAGAGGGGTTTATCCCTCTAACGGGACTTACAGAGCCAAGCATTTTTTCTTTATCTAATGTAGGAATTGGTTTTGCAAGGACATTTATTTAGAAATTATTCTTGAATATGCTTATATAAATATAAAAATCTGTATTGGGAGTTAGTTTACCAGGATTCTGGGGGAGAGGAGAGACATTTAAGAGTCTGAAACTATTCAGTCACTTACTGGTACATGAAAAAAAGCACGAATAAAGCGTGAATGTTACTTAAGTGGTTATGGATAGCAAGTTGAATTTTGAAATAGAATAGCTATCCTGGAGCTATTTGTTATGTGGCCTAACAAATAACACCCTTGATTTGACAGTTTTACAATTGTTACTGTATTTGTATTTCCTCTGTGTGATCAGTCACTTTTGAACAAGGTGTTGTGGTGACCGTTGAAATTGTTTATATTCAGGTTAATTATTGCTTGGTAGGGACATATTGTCCTTGTCCTGTAAAACAGTTTTATGTAGCTAGCAATTGGACAGGGGCCAGATCATTCCAAAGCTCAGGAGAAAAATATTATATTGTATTTTTGCTTAGTTATATTTAAAGTATGAAGCTCATATGGAATTTCGTGGCACTTTCTTGTCATTTTTGATGGCTATACAAAAAGAAGAATTCTCCTTTCTATTGATCTTTTTTTTCAGGAAATACAATGCCTCCAAAGTAAGTTGGAGAACCTAGTCTGAATTATAGCACTCAAATATTGTTAGTCCGTATCAGTTTTATAGAATTACGAACTTAATATTTCACCTTTATAGAGCTGCTATATAACCAGCTAGCTGAATTATCAAGACAAGGAAAGGCAGAAATTTCCATTTCAGAAGGTGTAAAGATGTCTCTGTTCATTTCATGGGAGTTACTGTTTCTAAATCAGTTGTTTTCAGTTGTTATATCTGTATCTAGTAAGAGGATTTCTTATGTCATGTCTACATGATCTTTGTGAAGTTGATCCCCTTATCAAACATTTCTACTTAAAAAAGGTCATAGCTAATGTCTCTCATTTGACATACATGTCTCTCACATATTGAAAATGTTAACTTGAGAAAATACTTTTTGTTTTACCTAATGTATATATTTTAAGATCTCCAAAAGGAGACATTTCAAAAAAAAGTGATTTGCATTACAAGGTTTTGTTTGGCTTCTGGTGTGTTTATTAAATGTGCTATTTGTATCTGTATGTAATGTAAACCTGATCTTTTGGGGTCTCAAATATTGCTTCACCTTATAGTTTATTGCTTGATGCCTCTCAACCTTATGTACATATCTTTTGATTTTCAGATACCTTCCCACAATGTATTAAGGACCCAGTGTTAGCTTCTAATACTGTGCTATCTGGGTACAGTTTCACCTTGTTTATTTTCTGTCTCACAAACCCTAGTCACATTTCCCTTATCAAATTCCTAGGTTTTCATGGAGCTGACACTTCACAGAAATAACTGCAGGGGTTAATATCTTGGGTGTCTTTCTAAAGACAGTACAGAGCAGCACTTTGCGCTGTGTTCTGCATGACAACAGCCCAGATAAACACCAAACTACGTGAACCAGATGAATGAAATTACATCAGTGTGGGAGAATATTGTGGTGACATAGAAGTGGCATAATGACTGTTCCACTGGCTTTCCTTTTCCAGTTGCTGCTTGTGGGATATCACAAAGGCTTCCTTGAGCTTTTGGCATTCCCAGTTAGTTCAGTAACTTCCAGGTATCTTACCTGCCATAAAAAAAACAGACAGCCAGAGTTTGGATGAATGGAACAATTACAACTGAATCTAGTTCTTTTTTGTAGCAAACGTTCAATCCTGAGCCACAGGTCACTGTTAGAGGTGGAGATTCTTCAGGAGCTTGGTGTGATACACAGGCTTAGTTTTCTGTATATCACCTAGGTTTCCATATCTATTTTTTTTCCCATCACAAAGCCATTTTTGATCATGCAAATGCCAACAGATCTCATTTTTTGAAAGTATGTTGAACTGTTTTCTTCTTTATTGCTGCTAGTAGTATATTCAGAGAACAGCTGGTCTTCAGATAGACTTTGAGTAGGACCACATATTTACCTTGCCTTTTGTATAGCAAGTTTTAACTAAGCCTTAAATAAGTGCCTTGACTTCAAAAAGTATTGACATTTCTGTATCTTAATTAGATTCTTTGGGAATTACTAGATTCCATGACTTTTAACACTATGTTTACTTGAAGTCTCTTAATTACAGGCATGTCTTCTGGAAAATTAAACTGAGTTTTTTAACAGCTGTTTTTTGCAAATCATTGTGAAGTCAAAGTTTAAAAAACTGCTGTCCTCAAGTATTAGCTGTCACCTCATCAGCTGAGAATATGGTAGCTAAACTAGTGAGCTCTTAGGATGTTTCAGTGTAACTTACAGCCATCACTAACAAGCATTCCACTGTTTGTATTGTGTTTTGTTTTAAATCTAGACTGTACTAAATGCAAAGAGTTCTATCCTCAGGTAAAGAAACTTCGTAATAGCAACCATTTCAGATGCAAGGACAAGCATGAGATTTACAGATTGACAGTCTAAAATGCCTTAATGGTTTTCACGAATCTTTCGAGAATGTGTTTTCTTGAACGTGTTTTCATCCATGGCAATGGTTTGGCAGCTCAGGAGAGGCATAATAGTGATTTTTGAATGTCTGCCTCAAGAGAACAGAAGTTCATATTTCCCAGAGCATGACGCTAAAGACACTGAAGTTTTATTCCTGAGTACAAACTAAGTTAGAACCAAATATTTTGTCTTTGTCCATACAACTGAAGATGCCAAATGAGGCAAGGCTATTTATATATGTTGAGGAGGGTTCATAATGTGTTTAAATGAAAATGTTAAGTTACACTTCATTAAGCTGATGTAATTTGCATCTTGAGGGACAGAAGGACAAAGCGCTAGCAGGAAACACAACTGACAAGAGATTTTAAATTATGCAAGGAAAAGCTATTTTACTGTTTCTTCTCCTTTCTATTGGTTGTTCTCATGGCATGTTTGGGCTTAGTAGTATAAAGCACATTTACATCACTTCAGAGATGTGTAACTTTCTACCACTACTTAGGACAGCTCTGATTTTGGTGGCATGAGGGTTCAAACACACCCACTTTCTCCCTATTTACTCCAAATCTGGTTAGATATTTACATTTTTTTCCACATACAAAATGAGTAAATTATTTTTGTCC
>JAVHNF010071292.1:27129-37248 GCA_034783455.1 Micropsitta finschii | reverse complement strand
ATTCTAAACTGATAAAAATTCATGATTGCAAATGCCCGGTCAGAGGGTGTGTTAAGATTCTTTTCACCGTCCTTCCACTGCTGCAGATGTAAGGGTTCAACTTGCTTTGAGTGATGAGGCAAATTAAAAAAAAAAATCATCATTTTCCATATCTTTTCAGTGTGGACTTAACAAATTCCAAGTCTTCATCATTTGTCGCCAATAGTGACAGATGAAAGCCATGAATTTTCAATGGGAATTTTCTGCCTTTTTTTTTTTTTCCCATTCAGAGATAATTTATGTAAGCAGAAGATATAATGCAGATACTAAATTAAGTGTGTCTATGTGTATATAAATAAAATCAGTTTGTTATCCATTTGCCAGCATTTTGGCTCAGCTGCAGCAGTGAGTATTATAACTGCTTTAAAATTGATTAGACAGTTTAACTTGAAATTTGACTCTGGATATGGCAGAGAGAGATAAGCCTGTGAATAGGAGCATAAAACATTAATCCTGCAGTTCTCCAGCTGATCTCAATAAAGCTGGCATGTTGTATTTATTCTTTGGCTTTCAAGAAATTTAGAGTCTTGCTTCCAGTGTGACCTATGCACACATGAGTGGTCTTCGTCTTCTTTTTATACGGGTCAAGAATCACTGTACTCTTTCACTTGTTCTAAAGGTGAAGTGGTTTTTTTGTTAAATTAGAGGTGTTTCTGCAGCACACAGGGGTGACATGACTAGGATTTTTGGCCGGGGAGACCAGGTTTGTTTGACTACTAGCTCATCTATAAGCTTCTGCCCAAAAGAGACTTGAAAACAGTGACTCTATACAGTCCCACTGTGGCTTCAAGTGTTAAAGCAGCATGAACGTGCACAATGAAATAGCCATTTTACCTGGACACTAATCTATTTTAATTTTATATGACGCTACTCAGAGCAGCATTTTCTACACTATTTTCATGTTCACTTTTTTTTCTGTATTGTGATGCTTCATCAAAGAAAGATCGATTTAGCCTCAGTGAAGTGGCAAAGTGACGAACATGAAAGCAGCCAGATCTACGTCTTTCTCCAGCTATTTTCGCATCCATACCAGCTGGAGTTTTTGGGTGCTTTAGGGCAACTATATGCTGGTTTTGAGTAATTTCAGCTGCTCTTTCTGTTTTCAGTAGATGTCCTGTTTCCTGATGTTTATCTATTCTTTAAGTTGATCCTGGTATGAAGAAGTGTCTTGAAGTGGACATGCTTTCTGGTATGAAAACCAGTTCAAAATGCTCACCAAAGCACAAGTGGGAAAAAAAGCGAGGTACAAATGTGTTACCTTTTAGTCAGTTATATCTGTCAGGTTTTGATCTCCATGACACCTATAGTACTCTTACAACACCCTTGAAGTCTCTGGTTTTAACTAGCAGGTAGTCTGCTAAGCAGTGTTTTGCAGCACCCAGCATTTTTAAGTGGTTTGGATGACAACACTATCACACCCTAATTGAACCCCCAGTTTAACAGCAAATAGTATTTTCTTAATCACCTGACTTCCAAGTTTAGCTCAAAGTTACTTGTGCTATTGAAAATTCTGCCTGTTCTTACTATTTTGATTTATAATATATAACTGTGTATTGTAGTAGTTGTGATGCTTTTGTAATATTGATGAACTCTAATGGAAATATTCAGTAGTATGTGCTTGTTATAAATGGTCTACATATATTATCAGACTGGATAGGATATTCTTACTCTCTTTCTGTGCTATCCTGTCATCTTAATTAGGGTGCAGTGATGTTAAGCCCTCTATCTCACATTTTTATGTCATATTGCAGTACATCTCAGGACAGAATGCTGTTCCTAACATTGGAAAGCACTAGATTTTTCAGGACGCAGATTCCAGTTAGAGTTTATGCTCTACAAGAGAATGCTTCTTCAAAATTTCTTGGTGGTCTAAGTGCTAGGGTGTCTGCTGCATGGGCAAAGCTGATCACTGTATGTTTGTTTCCTAGGATCAGTCAAATCTAAGAAAGGAAGAGCATACTCTGTCCTTTTTTATCATGTTCCCATGCAATGGTATACCGGTTGGTATTCAAAAGTCACCATTTACCAATGCTCACTGAATCATCATCCTCCTTATTAGTACTTTGTATCATTATCAGGTTCCTATTACTGCCTGTTGATTCAATGGATTCTGACATTCAGAGCAACACAAATATGTATCAGAATAGAAGTATGCATTACAAATATCACAGATATTTCATATTTTAAATAGAAAGAAAACCCCGGTATCGCCTGCTGGTGATGCTTGTGTTGTATTTTACTTTCTTATTTAATAGTCTGTTCATATTCTGTTTGTATTTAGAAATGTGTGAAATTATTTTTTTTTCCACTCTCAAAGAGCTTTAAATGCTTCAGGGAAGTGTTTATTTTGGGTTTTGTTCCACCATAACAAAAAGGATAGCTTAGCACTTAGTAATGCAAGTGGTATCGTTTTCTTAGACTGATACTAAAATGTTGCTAAGGATTACCTGCAGATTTTCTGCTAGACATTTACTTAAACTATTATTCACTTCTTAAGCAACAAAATTAAAAGGATCAGGGGTGCAGACATCTAAAGGTGTATGCCAGTCGTCAATTCCAGTAACTGTACAGAAGACAATACCCATTTACTTTTGCACTTTTGTTACTTACAAGCACTTTTGCTCCTGAAGAAAGGTTTTTTTCATCTGTTACTTTTTGTCAATGGTCATTACTGATTTGCACATGTGTCCTGAAGCTTAAACTACTGTGGCTCTGTGTAACTTGGCTAAGACCCATAGGTATGGAGTACAGAAGGTCACTTGTGGGGCAAAGAAGTTGCACGTTAACAGATGGTGGATATATGTGGCTTGGATTTCCTAACTGCATGCCTGTTCAGTTACTTGGTGTTCTGGGATCCAAGTCTGTCCAGCTCTCCAGGTCTGAGAACTGCAGCAGCATCACTCCGTCCTCTGCTTAAGCACAGACCCCTAGGCAAGTGATCATATGTAAACTTTTCAGTGTACTTAGTAGAGCTTTCAGTCATTTTTCAAATACAAAATGCTTGTAAAAGAAAGCAGTGCCATTTTCTCCCTGCTGGCTTCCTGAAGTCTCACATTGGGAAAAGCATTTACTATGTATTTCGTATGAACAGGAAGCTTTCAGTAATGACTGCTATTTCTGCGTCTACAGCAGCTAGTCCAGCTGTTGATAATGTCATTGTGAATGGCACAAATAGGGTAGGATTTTAGCAAAACCATGCACTATCTGACTTTGATGTTTGTTGAGAAGTAAAAAAAAAATGAAAGGTGATAGGATGTGTGAAGAATAGACAACCTGTTAGATGTAAAGGCACAAAATGGAACAGAAAACAGAGAAGTGTTATTTTTGGTTCTTGAAATCACCAGTAAAATTACTTTCTTCAGAATACTTGATGCAAATTTGTGGATTTTGCAAACTCTGTGATTGAATTTCCCATGTCCATGAGAATTTTGAACAGAGGCCAACATTAATATTCCTGCATTGAGGTGTTGGTATATTTCTTTGACAGAGCATGTTGGGAGGTTGAAATGTCCCTAATGTTTTCAAGTCAAATTTTTATTATTATTACTGACCAGACTCACCTTCTGTGTCCAGGTTTTCATCAGTGGAAGTATAAATAGTATGTTTTTCTGTAATTAGATGTGACTAAAAGCAATCCTGACAGTGTGTTGCCTCACATCTCTGCATGAGCTTCCTGCCTTCCTCATCTGGACAGATTTTGGAACCTTTCTTTCTTACACAGACCTTAGTCCTGTTTTTCTCCTTTGTTTCTTTATAATCTCTTCTATGTTTGATTATTTTATTCTTTTTTTATGCTGTGGTTTTTTACCCCTTCTCTTACATCACCTTCTGTATTTTTTCCTTTTTACCCACTCATTTTTCTCATATTTTTGCTTTTTTAAAGTTGTTTATTCACTTTTGACTTGTGTCTTACATAGTACAGTATCACCTAATGTTTCTGAAGTTTAATGCTCATGGAATGCTCTATCACAAGGTTCCCTTGGGAACTAAGGGAAAACCTAGTTTTAGAACCTGTGATGCTTTTTGGGGTCAATGCTTATTTGTTCATCTGCCATATACCTTTAAAAAAATTAGAAAAAGACTTCCCAAGAACACTGCAGGATCTCAACTGGGCAAATAGAATAGAAATAATAGACCAGAAAATGAAACGGGTCTGTATGTCCCTTTTACTGTGACTCAACAAGGTGATCACTGTTAATTCCTTCATTGTGAAGGATACAGTACTTTATGTATATGTGTACGTACATATGCCATCTATAAATCTTGAAGAGATTGGTTTTACTTGGTGCTTGAAAAATAGATTTAGGATGAATAAGATTTCTATTTGTATTTATCTCACTGACGGGTACATATAGGGCCATTATATAAACTGTGGATGTTGCTGCCTTCTTAATTAAATGCTGTAGGACCAGATAGCTTCAAATGTTTTTTATTCTCGAACTGCAGCTGCACACAGTTGTGATATTAGCCAGACTCTGCAGCCTGCTTACGTGTTATTAGTGCTTATTCACATGAGGAATTTCATCCCTTTCCAGTGTTTCCCACCACTGACATGGACACTTGCATAACTGTAGCTCATAGTTGCTTCTGGGTACCACCTATGAGCCTTTGTTAAAGGCTGCTCAGAAATGGGATTGTATCGGAACACAGAAAACAGATACCTAATAGGTCTTTAAATGAACAAATCATGCTTATTTTTTTAATGCAGGGAATAAATCACAAGATAGTGGGATTGCAGAGATGGAGGAACTTCCAGTGCCACACAACATCAAAATAAGTAACATCACATGTGATTCCTTCAAGATTTCTTGGGACATGGATTCTAAATCCAAGGACCGTATTACTCATTACTTCATTGATCTCAACAAGAAAGAAAACAAGAATTCCAACAAATTTAAACACAAGGTAATTTTCATTTTAAAATCTCGAGTTTAAATAGATGAGTCTCAGTGTTTTATTAACCTTTCAAAGGCAAACCATGAGAGACAGGAATTGGACATCCAGCAAAGGTGGTTTTTGACAATCTGAGCGGCTATTTACTTTTTACTCTGAATACCTTCTCCATCTCTAGCCTGTGTGCGTGTACACACAGATGCATTTATTTCATATAAAACCAAACATTACCTTTCCCTTCTTCATTTGAAAACAGTTTTTGAACTGTACAATGCATTACAAGACAGACATTTTTATTCTTGTCTAGTTCTTAATCAATCAGTATTTAAGCGATTTATGTGTTTTGTGCCTGTCCTTGTTCAGTGACAGACTCATGAAAGCAACATGTCTTTTCAACAGAAAAGTCACAAATTCTAATGCACTTCTAGAAGGCTTCCAGCAATTTTTATTTGTAGCATTCAGCACTGTGACCTGAATATTCATCTGTCCTCTTTCCTCAAGCCACTGATGCAGGGACATACTGAATGCACTGCAGAATCTGTACTTATCAAGCCCAGCAAAATTTGCTTTGACCTCAGAATTGTTGAAATGCTGACATATCCATGAAAACATGGAATGAGATAGAAGATTAAACAACACAATCATCTGCAAATTTAAGAACTATTTTGGCAATATCTCTAAAAGATAAGGTTTGCCAAGGCACAAATGCCTTTCATTTTATTAATCTACATGGAGTTTTTTTATTCATGTGCAAATTGGTGTAAAGTTGTAAAATTTGGTTTTGTATAAAGTAGAGCCACCTTGGCAGATCAAAACCCGTATACACTTCAAAACCTGTACCACAGTGATGAGACTAGTGTTAAAATGTTTGCAAATATATAAAGTATATTCAGCATATTTAGGGTATGCACAGTTTTATTATTTAAGACTATTGTCATATCTGTGAAGGAGGAGGTTTTTATTGGTAGTAGTGTGCAAAGACTAAAATTTTAATCTGGCTTTGTCTTTTTCTCAATGCAGTTTGCATACCTCCTTTCTTTTTTTAAGACATGGAAGTATGATTCTTCCCATGTAATAGGAAATGAGATATTCAGATATTCAGCAAAACTAGGACTAGAACCTGGGTGTGCTGAGTTCCCAAAATGTGTCCTGCGAGCAGACTTCGAAAAGAGAAGGGTAAGATGAAAAGGGAGAAAGTCAAAGCTGAAAAATGAATGCTGCTGCTTTGGCAATGAAAAGGAACTGCAAAGCAAACATCTTTTCCCAAAGAGGACAAGACGCAGTATGACTCGTGTATTAGTTACTCAGTGCTTCCAGGTCGTTCTTGGAAACTATTGCCATCTAGGTACTTTCAGAGTTGTCTGGTGGGTGCTGGTGATGGAGCAGCCATTTGCTGCACCAGAATCCCTGCTGTCCTTGAGCTGGCATGTGACCTCCTTTGCACTTCTTTGGGGGCTCAACCAGGAATGAGAGCTGAGCAGAAAAGAGGTGAAGGGAAGAAGTGGAGAATCCCCAGAGGAATTCCAACATGAACATTTGAACGTTTTTTTCTGAGGTCAGGGACCTGAAAAAAAATAAAATAAAATAAAATGAAGTGTTTGCTTAGAAAAAGAGCAACAAAATAAGAGCTTTGAAAAGCATCACATCTGCCCCTCCTCCACAGCTGTGAAAGAGATAAAACCCTCTGCCCTCTGTTTAATGTGGGATTAGGTAGTCAGCCCTGGTTTTGGTACCTTAGAAGAGTTTCCTGATACACAGCTCAAAGGTAAGGCTTTGATGCATGGGGGCAATGAGGCTTTTAACATTACATAAAACCTGACAAAATTTATAGGCATAAAAGCCATCACCAGTGTGTGGGCACAGAGACCTGACCCCATTGGAGGCAGTTTTTACCACAGCCAAAGAAGAGATGACAGGAAGACTAATGATTTTCACTGTCGCAGCTGTTGACAGAATTAGCAGTAGCAAATTCAGTCCAGTGGAACACCTTTGCAAGACAGTTCCAAGGTGGCAGCTTTAAATGTCATTCGGGAGTTCTTTTATTTTTCCTTGTAATTTTTCCCAACTGTTATTTGATTTAAATAAGAATTGGAGAAAAGACATCATGACAACAAAATGTTACCCTTGATTATCAGTCAGTCACATTTCAGTTCTTGTTACATCACAAGCTGCTAATTTTACACTTTATTAATACAGAAACCAAAGAATATTTTTTGCTGATGGAAAAAACAATAAAAGAAAGGTATTTTTCCATAATAGAAGACAAGTAAAAAAAAATAAAAAATGTTTTAGGTCTTGCTTACAGATCATGAACAGAAAATGCCTCTTTTCTATTTCTTTTTTCCTTAAGGGACTGTTGTGCTGGTATTTATAAGATGGCTATGGACTAGTATTTATAGGTGGAGAGCTATAGACGTTATCTAAACTTCTTGCTTTTCACAAGGCTGCCATCTTATTATTCTGTGATTACTGATATATCCAAGAGTATATCTCTATCTATATATACCTCTCTCTATCACAGCTCCTCGGGTACACTGTGCAGAGAACCATTCAACTTCACTGAGCTTCCTTTCACCCACAGTTCTAGCATAAACTGTCCAGTTCTTCAGTTTTGTTTCTTCCCCTTTGTGGTCTCTGCTACAGCCTTTGATGTTGTGGAGATGAGGCATTTCAACAACAACAAGCAGCTATTCTTTGTTGCACTGTAGTGCAATACACTGGAAGAGCAAAACAGAGTATCTATCTGAAATGGTGACTTGGGTGGGAAGCAAGAGGTGCAATGGCAAGCACTGTCTAGTTGGATGACTTGCTCTGGCCCTTCCTCTACATAAGGGTATTTTGATACATGTAAACCACACAAAGTTACTCTTGCAACGTGTTTAATTTTCTCTGTTAAGGTTTGGTTTGGAAGATATCAACAGCAATACAGATGGACAGATTGACAGCAGAAGGAATTTTGTTTGAAAGAAAACTATGGCAATGAGAGCACAAGAAGCTCTTAAAGATATCCTTGTGCTCAGTAGCGTGTCTTTGGCCCTAGTCTGAATTATATGTTTGGGTTATGTATAATAGTATCAGTCTATAGTCACTTGGAACCAATAATATGCACAAATTATCAGCGTAGCTCTTTTATGGCAGACCGTAGACCACTGTCCTCTGCCACTCTGTTATTTTTTATTTTATTTACCTTTTATTGTTATTACTTTTATTTATAGAATTTTCATTGCTGCAGCAATCAATTGCGAGACATAACTAAGGTTTATGCAGGAGAGCCAGGGATTGGGAGTTACATTGCAAAAACAATGGGATGTGAATTTATTTGGTTGCATGCTAACTTGCGTATTGCTTTGTCTTTTTATTTCTGTCAGGATGTTCCTACGAAATTGGTGGCCAAAGCTGTTCCTTTGCCTATGACAGTCCGCGGGCACTGGTTCTTGAGCCCAAGAACAGAATACACAGTAGCAGTGCAGACAGCTTCAAAGCAAGTTGACGGTGATTACGTTGTTTCTGAGTGGAGTGAAATCATCGAGTTTTGCACAGCAGGTAATATTGCTGAGGAAACATGCACCACAGGATGTATGCAATTAACGTTCGTTGTGCTGCCTGAGCGGGTTAGCCATCTACCACTGCCACATCTACCAGCAGGATTGTAGAGTTTAGAACAGTCACACTTGGAAACTAGAGTTGTCGCTTCAGGCTTTGTATGTGCTCAAGGTATGGTGCTTTAATGAGAGACAGCTGTACTGCCTTTGTTTTGCAGCAGCGTAGCTGCCCCAGAGTGCTGTGCCTGGCACCACTGTGCCAGGGTAGGAAAGCAGGCTAGTGAACCAAAGGGGAGCAGGGCCACTTGTATGCCTGCTCCTGGCTACTAGCACCAGTGGAGAAAACAGTGTGGCAGCTCCTTAGCAGGCAGCTTGCTTAAGACTGCTACTGCTCTCCCTCCTCTGGATGCTGCAAAGCCTGAGCACCACCAGCACCTTGTCTTGATGATTAGTTTAGCCTGTCATTGATTTATAAGTAAGTTTTCCTTTGGATGTTTGTCACCTAGTGCCAATGTGCTTACCTGTGTGAAAGCTGAGTGCTGAAGTGAGCTCTCTGAATCCCATCTTGGTTGTGATACTGTTGAGACTGGGTCCTAAGCAAGCTATTTTTATTTTAATTGTTACTGTCTCACAACTGTGTACGTTGTAGCAAATGACATGAGCCAGAGAGGGCAGTTCTCAGCTCCTCTGCAGTCCCAAATACAAGGAAACCAGCTCTAACAAGCACAGGGGAACTCTGAGCTGAAAGTTGCTGTAGGCTTGCAGAATATTTTCAGGGAAAGGAGTGGGCAGAATCAAACATGGGTATTCCAGCCATTTGTCTATTGCCACCACTGGAAACTGGTGCTGCTGCGTGATGTGAGGTTATGTTACTGAGGCTGTGTTCCCTGCTGCACATCTGTGTAGCTTTTGGAGAGTAATGTGGGTTTTCCTGCCCCCTGTACTAGCAGATTGTCTTTTCTTTCCAGATTATTCAAAAGTTCACCTAACACAGCTGCTGGAAAAAGCTGAAGTGATTGCAGGCCGTATGCTTAAACTGTCTGTTTTTTATCGGAATCAGCACAAAGAATATTTTGATTATGTCAGGTAAGGAAGTAAACACATGCAACATTGTTTGTCAAATTAAGGGAGTAGTGAAAACAAGTAAATGGAGATAGCTGTACTAAAGCTGGAACACAATATCTGTATGCTTTATTTGCCAGTTCAGAAGAAGGGAAATAATATATAACTCATTTCTTCCACCTTGCTTAACTCAGCACTTCCATTAGGCAAAAATGTGTGTGTTTTGAAGCAGAAACTGAAGTATGCACAGGGTATCCAGCCTGATTAAAGTGTCTGTTGTCCTAGTGGAGTGTTTAGTAGCCAAATACTCCCAGTGTACTGAGAAATTCAGAGTGAGATGTCTAATGGTAGGAGAGCACAACAGTGTGCGTAGGCATTTGCCTGCATATAAGAGTTCCATCTCAAATATTTCCTCTTCACATGCAGCCAACCCATTTCTATTTCCAGATGTAGTAGGTGGGGCTCTGCAATCTGAATGTTAATTTACAGCTCAAGTGGGGAAGGAGCGGGGGTGATATTTAAACAATTTTACAACACTGCTTCAGATGGAATGGATAAATGGGATAGCTGGAGGTGGGTTCCT
>JAVHNF010071280.1:17394-38073 GCA_034783455.1 Micropsitta finschii | reverse complement strand
CAGTAACTAAGCCACAGCAAATTACGTCAGATTAGTAAAACCTTGACAGATGGTTGCATTGGGCACAACTCCAAGTGTTACCTGGACTTCAGAGAACTTCAGGGGGCTTGTTGCTCTATTTAAAATCATTTTCTAATGACATGCCGCCCTGGAATAAGTCTGAAATGATCTGCAATTACAGGTGAGACTAATGGATATCATAATTACATGATGTTCCATCTTATTGGCTTGTTGCTCCCTAAGGATTTAAAAAACACACGCTCCTTTTAACTTGTGCTACTGGATTTTTCCCCCCCGACTATCTGCAGGGATGCTGTTTTCATCTATTGCACTACACTTTTGATTTGGCTGCACAGTATCATGTTTCTCCTGTCATGTGACTGTGTACCTACCCCACAGCAGATTTGCTACATTTGATTAAGATGATGAGTGCAAGTTATATAGACAATGACATCATAATTAATGTAGAGATTACTTTAGCTGCATCTATGCAGAATTCTTTCCTTAAAGTGCTAACTTTAGTCTATGCTGCAGCTGCCCCTGCTGCATCCCTGTGAGCGTTTCAATGCTGCCCCTGCTGCATCCCTGTGAGTGTTTCAATGCAAAGAAAACCAAACCCAAGCTTAAAATCGATTCTTCTCCACAAACTGGGGTTGTGAAAGAAATGTGTCTGAAAGAAAACACGTCACCTGGATGAAAGTCTTTGTGCCCGAGTCAGAAAGTCAAAGGCTCAAATTACTGAGTTAAGCAATACTATCAGGATTCTACTTGGACGTACATTTGCACAACTTATAATGTACAAACATCTTAAGTTGCTATACTCTGCATCCCACAAAGATATAAATGAGGAAATTATTTATTCTCCCACTACCCTACACTATGTTTTAGCCAAGTCAACCCTCACTTTTCAACCCTAGTGTTTAAAACACAGAACATTACACATTGGTGATCATTCTACAAAGGGTGAGATGTTGGCATATCAATACATATCTGTACTCTGACATGTAAAATGTAGCACTGAATTTGATGATGCCAAGCTACACTCACAGAATTTAAAGTGGCAGAAATTGCTTCATCATTTCCTGTTGATGACTTCAGGACTTTTGGCACAAATCTGAGAATATTTCAGCGTGTAAAAAAAGATAAATTAAAAAGCAAACACCAAACCCAAGCAAGCCCCTCCACCACCACTTCTCATAACTCCATGCTCAACAAAAGTACATTTGTTACTTGGAACTTAGCACAAACCTTCCTCCAGATGCAGGTATCCAGAGAAAGCAATCTTTATCCATAAATTAAAATCTGACAAATCTTGAATCTTATACTATAAGGATGTAAAAATCAGCTTTATCCTAACTTTTTCTGTTACATCTTACAGACATCTTTGCCAGCCATACAAAAAGCAGATGTGCATGTTTGATTTCATTTTTGATTTTGTCCTCTTGGTAAAGTGAGCAATTTGGGGCACTGCGGTGCTCTTTACTTTGCAGAGAGGGGAAGGAGAAAGGAAGGAAAAGGAGCACTAACCAGGGCTTTCTCCACTGTGTTTGGGACAGGGCTTGGTATTCTGAGAGTTGTGGGACATAACTTTTGATGTGTTTCATTTGTGTTAGTTTGTCCCAGGGAGAATAAAAATTGCCACTGTCATGACACGATGTTCCTCCTAATTATACCAGGTGACTAAGTGTTCTCTTAAACTACAAAGATGTTTAGGTTATGGTTGGACTCAATCTTAAAGGTCTGTTTCAACCTATATGATTTGATGATTCTATGAAATAATTGGATGAAACAGACTAAAACCTTCCGTCCCACAAGTACGGTATAGGTGTAGTATTTGGCGGATTTTTTCTATCCCATGAAGAAGTCAGGAAGTCTGCTGGAGACCGGGTGCTCTGTGGAATCAGAAGTGCTTAGAAACGGCACTACAAAAACCCAGCAAAAAACACTTTAATTTTCTGCAGCACGCTAGAACTAAAAGAGGAGAAGCTATGCCCAAGAGAAACTATAGTAGGTGTTGCACTCTTCATTCCAAAAACCACAATTAACTTTCATTCATATACTGCCAGGAGCAAAATTCTCCTCAATGTTACATATCAGCTGTTATAGTCAGACAAATAGCAATGCTGTGTTCCCTCTAGGTTTGAAATAATTTTAATATTATTACTTAAGAAAGGAATTATCGCTGATTTCTCCCATCTCCCTGCACCCTGCAGTCACTAACCAAGGGCTGAGATGCTCACTAGCATTCTCTGCAGTCTCTTTCACTGCGGGAAATGAAGTGTCTAACAAAGTTTGTCAGGAGCCCCTATGCCTGGAGGAAGATCATGAGATGTAATCAAGGATGTATGAAGTTGGACACAGGCCAGCTCTTGGGAAGAAGGCATCTGTATGGTTTTCAGGCCATCCAAACAAAGCCTGGGCAGACTGAGGCAGTCAGCAAGCATGTAGCATGAGTTACTCACAGTAGCAGAAGGCTCAGAAGCTGCTAATTAACTTAAAACAGCAGCAAGATGACTATTCTATTGAGTAATTAGCACTCAAATTGCCTGTGGCACCAATGTATGGCATCCTATATCTAGATTTTAAAGTTAGTATGTTGAGTTGGTTGTTTTTCTTTTTAGTTTCTATATAAGGATACCTTCTGATTCTGCAGAGCACTATTTTAATCAAGTCAGCCACCAGCTTTGTATACAAATTAGAACTGACCAGCACTGGGGTTTGTGTGCGCATCATGGAACCTCAACATGTTACATGGCCAAACATGCTACACACAAGTAGATGTGTAATTCATCAGATGAATTTCTGGAGGAGCACCAAGCACTAATTTCTCTTTCTCTCCTAGCATTTCATGGAAAAGACTGTTTCTCTTCATGAGAACACTACCACTCTGCACGTCTGTAAATAATTCCATGGACTTGATCAGATAAATCCCCCTTATACCAGGATGACCCTCCTGCACAGTCTATTGAGTTTCTCACCCACAGAGCTCTGCTTTGCTGGCCCAGTCTCTGGCCAGCACACAAAGCTATGTTTTCTGGTCAAGAAACAAATGGTATTCCCTGCAGAGCCTTTTAACTGTCGAACCATCTGGAAAAGCTTAATGCCAAGCCAGCCAGCACTAACACCCCCCAACCCCCCCCCACGCCTCAGAGAACACATCAGCCTAGGAGATGAAGAAGCAGTAAATGGTGCAGAAATGGGGAGCATAAATGCGCAGAATGAATTTCCCTGTTCTCAGTACTACAGGGTGAGAAAGAAGCAGTAGTATGTAAGTATGTGCTACTATCATTTATGGGAATGTGAGAGAAGTGTCACCACTTTTGGTCAATGATGTGATAAATGTGGAAGTAAAAATCCTTTCTTGTTTTGGACAAAAAGAATACAAGCAAGATACGTTTTAATGTATTTAACACAAAGTAGTAGAACATACATATTCTATTAGTGTTTGTCTCCATGAGAATTCTAACATGTACTGCATTGAATTATTCTAGCTCTCCCTAGAACAGCAATGTTATTAAGTACCTGAACATCCTTAATTTAATCGCATAAGTTAGCAATTCAATTTTACATTTGCTGTTCAGTTGTTCACATTAACCTTTAGACCCTTTCAGTGAAGGAACCTGTTTTTTTATCTAAGAGTAGCTAACTACTCTGAAAGCACCAATGTTCTATTTCAGTACCGAAGACACAAAAAGATTACAACTACCCTCTAATTAAGGCTCAAGTTTTTAACTATGTAAAGAAAATAATTTGGCTTTTATTTCAGTTTAAATCTGAGACGCATCCACTTCTTATTTGTAAGATTTTATTCCATCAGCAGGTTCAAGGATGGATTAGTTTAATTAGCATGGAAATTAAAATGTTTTGGGACTCCATACTAAGATAACTCTACAATCTATGACTTCCAGTATTTACTATCAGAGTATTAAACTCCATCATTCAAGATCCAATTTTGTCTCACCTGAATCCCTCATATAGTAACATATCAAAACTACCAGCACTATCAATTTTTCAGAGTTATAAAATTCTCATTATATGTACAATTACTTATATGCAGTGGCATAAATGCACAATCATACCCTTAGTCATACCAAAGCAACTAGTAGTAAAGCAACTGAACTCCACAGGCATACAAAATTAAACATGCATTTATTGCACATGTATTTATATACTTGAGATATATTAACAACAATGCCCACCATAACTCTCATGGTGTATATAATCTGACTAAAGAACATGTCAGATCATATACATAAGTTACAAACTGGGTAGACTTCAGCTGAAAGCAAGAGAGAAAACACTGAACTGGCAATTTCTATAAAGACATTGCTCAAATCAGAACCATAACAACTTTCTAGACCAGCTAAATGTTACATTTAAATAAGCAACCTATGCAAAGCAATCCACACTGCACTTCAAGTGAAAGTAATACAACTCCCTTTTCACCTATACATCACATGTTGTTCATGTAATGCTGTCCAAAAAACTTCAAAAAGCACTTGCTGGGAATAACAGTTACTCATTAACACATTTAACATTGGTTAAGGCAGAAAACAGACAAGTATAATTTGTGCCTACAGACCACAGAAAGAGGATAAATCCAACAACCGCAAGTTATCAGTTGCACAAGCATGACACTAAGACCACACAAAGAGAGAACACCATACCTGATACTCTCCTGTTGTACCGGTTAATAAGCGCAGCTGAAAAACAGACAAAATTTCTAAATTAGAAATGCTGTTTATTATCACAAATTAAAAGTTATCACCTTGAATAATCATGATACATTTTTATCGCACAAATCCTATACAAATCTCTAAGAAAAAAACCCCAACCCCTTCAATATAAAGCTTTCATCCACTTATGTGCCAACCAGTAAGTATTTATTCAGAGTTAAAACCTGAGATTCCAGAAGGATATTCCATTACATGCCAACATGCAGGGTAAGCAGCTTCGGGGTTTTTTTAGCCAGTTCTGAAAAACACATACCCTTCCAGGGGTTACCAGTCTTAACCTATCAGCAATTCCCAGCCCCCTTTACTCAGCTTTATTACAAAACATTCAAGCACTCCAAGTCAGCTGTACCAACATAACAGAGAGCAGAGTGATGGAACTTCCTAGCTAAACCATTCCATATTCCTACAAAAGCCATGTAACTGCTCAGGCAGCACTCCATACTAACTCCAGTCATCTATCCTTGACCAAAGCTATTTTCCATAAGGGCACACATTTAAACTTAAAAGTTCTGAGATGGAGGATCCACTGCTCCATTGTTCATGCTGTCAGCAATACAAGGTATTTAAACTTTATCTCTAATTGGGAATAAACTTCCTGACTTTCACTATTTTGACATTAAGCCAACATTTAGTAAATAGTATTCTTTCCCCCTCTCACTGTAATCAAGTTCCAGTCTCAACACAAAAACCAATCAACCTATTAAACTTCACCCAGAACAAAGCCAAAACACTACACATCCATTTACCACTAACAACCAAAGTAATTTTGTTCTGAATGCTCCATGCTTTCCCATTCCTCTTCCCTCAACTGATAATTGTTTTTCTTGACACAACCAGTGACCTTCCTATTCCATTCTTTAAATGCTTAAGAATCAGATACCACATCAAAGCACAAGCATCACAGATCCAGATTTATGGAACACATGCTACCAGAATCTTAATGATACCATCATGTCTTAGAAACTTTTGAGTAACTGTGAATAACAACAGAATATCAGAAAATAAGGTCAAAAGTATCATCTCGTATCTTTTGTAATAATAAAGGAAAACAGAAGGGGAGGGGAGGGAAATAATCAGGATAACTCCATAAACTTTTCATTCAGATCTATCAACCAGGAGACAATGCTCAGCTTAACAAGAAGAGTTAAAAGAAAGACTAGTTTGTATTTTATGACTTGGACCAAGACCTAAACTTCTATAACACAGCATAATCCTTATAAAAGTAACACTGATGTGCTCTATGCATGAAGCTTGAAGAGGCTCAAAACCACTGAATGATAAACCTGAGAACTCAAGAAACTTTATTTTTAAACCTTTAAGCAATTTCTGACAGCAGCAACCCTTCCTGCAAATAAGGGTAGCATATATTCACTTGTTAAAGGACACCACGAATGCAGGAAGTTTCTATTACCTTAAGGGGAGACAGGCACTTGGAACAGAGCTCCATTCTGGTTTATTAAACAAACGACAAACTCATGCAACAAACTGAACTGAAGATGTTCATGCATTTTGCCTTGTTCTTAACTTTTCCAAGTGGGACTGCCTGTGGTCACCAGCAGCAACAGAACACCGCTCCAAGCTAATTTGCCTGGCTACAGTACATTCATTCTTATCTCTAGTTTACTGAGCTAGTTCTGAGTAACTACTCGAAAGTCATCAAGCAAGACCTTAAGAAACAGGAAAACTCAACTACTAATCTAGAAACACAGGCAGATGCCCACCAGTTTTAAGGTGCTGAAGAACTACAGGACCAAACCCAGTTAGTTCATTTCCCGCTACAGTGATTTATTACAAGAACAATACTAAATTCAAACTAATTAAATAAGCTTGCAGCAAAAGCACCTCATCTAGGCCATAATATTTTCAAATGTGTAACTAATTTCATATAGAGATTTGGATACTTTAACACCGTTATACATGATTTCATACAGTCTTGCATATGCAGACTTTCTTCTCTATCATTTGACTACTACACTCATTTCTTACTCATGTTTAATAATGTTTTAATGCCTTTGAACAGAATGAATATACTACAGAAAACTCTGCCATACTTTGAGTACTGTATTGAAAATCCACTTTCCAAAGACTACAGCTTCTTTTAGCATCTTGATTATTTTCTCCCATAGCAGAGCTCAGCGTCATCAAAACAGCATCAAGTTTTCCACACTGGTAAAAATGAGGAAAAGCAAACAACATAACCTTTTAAGGACAGTTGAGAGAGCACTATTATTCTGCCTCCACAAAGCTTTTAAGATTAAAATGATAATTTGCTTCTCTTACACCACTGACAGTTTTAATATGTACAAAATTTCAGGTGCACTTTTATATGTTGTCAGAAGATAACTATTTTTATGATAAAGAGATAAAATCTGACATTTTCTACTACACAAGATTAGCATTTTCTTTCCTTCTGGCTTACCAGTGAAAAGCTCTGTTTATGACCATTTTCAGCGTTGCACAGACAGTACAGCCACTCCTATGGCATCCTTGTGTTTTGTCATTAGGACTGCCAAAAGAACAACTCCTGAAGGTCCCACATACACCTAGATTAGTCTGTGGACAGATTCCAAGAAACTAGACGGGGCGGAAGGGAATAACACGTACAGTTAACCCAGCCCATTTCCTACACCGAACACTAAAAGTGTGTCTAATTTAAAGCAATAGTGATGGATACACTAATATTAACCTCTTGGACCAGCCCAGCCATTAAAGCACATCACTGCCTATGCCGTAACAAGAACACAATGAATCCAGCCCATCAACCTGGTACCACTCAAAAGATCGGGCATTTTCAACAACAAAAAGAAATTGCTGCTTTGAAACAGGAAACAGTTTGGGGGTTTTACACCTACACTTGGTATTTCCTTCCTGCACACCACTGGGCCGTGTCTCAGGCCAGTTATATGTTCACTGAAGATATTATAATGAGATTAAGAGATTTTGCTGCGATGTGACTGCACTGCAAACTCCCCATTACGTCAAAACCTCAGGTGCAGCAATATTCAAGCTCAAAATGTCTCATATCTTTGGTATAGTCCCTGCTTCTACTTGGTTCATGGGAGCCAAGACCCAGTAACTGGATAAACACAACAAAACCGGAGGTAAATTAAATCATTGTACCAGAAAAGACCAAAAGGACCCAATTTCCTCCCTGGCAGCCAAAGAAAAGGGACTCTGCAGTGGAAAGGCAGCTCAAGCTGTGTGCTCCATGGCTCTGCCAGAACTGACTCCAGTGATCCTTCTCCACCGCTCACAAAGAATCAGGAATATCTCCTGAACACATGTGTATTTTCCATACTGTCCTGAGGCACAGACTGAATGAAGCATTAGATAGCAACACTTCACAGGGAATGCTTCAGATTTTAAAAAAAATATATAGGTTCCTGGTTGGAAGATTCGTTCTTATTTACAACTGCAATTTTCTGGAACCAGGCAGTTCTCTAGTTTAAATCAGATACTTATTAAATAAGCAATTATCAACTTGATGTCAGTATCACTTAACTTCAGTCATCATTCTCTTTTTCCTGCACCAGGGGAAAAAAACCCCAACCAAATAAAAAAGAGTGGGCATCCATTCAAATATATATTTTGTATACATATATATACATATACATACACACACACAAACACACCCCCTTTCTTCCTCAAAGGAAAAGTATGGCATTCTGTTTAATAAAAATTATTCTGCATAAATAAATCACTACTGGACACTGTGCTGGCTAAATTTACAATTTTATATATCCAACAGGAAACAGCACTGCTGTCATGCAGCTGTACTACCCCTTGCCAGCAGCTCTATTCCATTTGGTTTTCTCACTTGAAAACTTAAGGATATAAATCTCAGAAGCAGAGACTGGGATGTGATAATACTCGGAGCCACTCACCACAAATATATTTTATGATGATTACTGTTTAAATATTTGATGGTAAAATTGTTGTCCAACTTCACAAATCAGATCTAAAAAAATGCTTTTCCTATAGCGCATGGCTCCCTTCTTTGTTGGTGCACTGAAAAACAACTGGTAAGAAAAACCAGCAAGCTTTTTAAAAGTTATACTAGTACCTTCAGTGTAAGGTATTTCTCTACTGCTCCTAAGGTTACGTCTTCTAAGTGTGTTAGAAGTCAAAGCCATAGTAAAAAATGAAATACACATTGTACAGTTACAGAAGATGCTGAAGCTTGTAAATGAATGGGAAGTTACAAATACCAATTGCCCAGCTACTGCTTATACACGTACTAAGAACACCAAATTCTTAAGGAAAGGATAAATAAAACTCAAAAAAATCAGTTCAGGGTCACAGGAAAAAAATTCAGGGACAAATAAAGAACTGGCATTCCAGACATGGCGTTAGAGCACAGGATGTTACCCCTCTGCACTGGATACCTTGAAAACTTTATTTCTCTTCTTCCACAAGCAATGTGCTTTTTACCAGGACCTGTGAGCACATTTTAATTACAACTGGGGTAAAAAAGTCCCCATGTACTGATTGTTTCTGATACTGGACACAATTTCGGGCAGCAGACTAAGTTAAGCTATTGCGTACACAAAAATGTAGTACAGATCTTTCATGTAAGACTCTACTCAACAGTTTTCTGAAGGTTTCCTGATGAAAGATGGAGCAAAGTTTATAACAGGTCACAAATTCAATAGTACAGTACTCAGAGTTCCACAAGCATAAGCATAAAATACCAGCTTCATTAAAACAAATCAGCATTTCCAAAGTACTCTCCCATCAAATCACGACACAAAATGTGACCAGAGACAAAAAGAGAAGCAGAATGTAAACTGTTCTGATTTAACCAGTCAATTAAGATTATCCAAACAAGATGTGAGTTGACACCATAAACCATTAAAGCCAAAATACCAGAAGCAGAGAGGAGCATAAATCTGAGGCGTGACTGTCTCTCTGGAATGTTGTATCAAGTTACAATAAGGAAGTGCTAGACTACAGCTGTCAAACTGTTTTTTGACACACCAACAACATGTTAAGGGACATACATGAATATGAACCATCAGAACCGCGAGAAAACTCAGGTTTGAGTATCAGCTTGTAGATTTCTAGTAATTAGAAAGGAATGCTATAGCAGAAACAACGCTTTCATCATCAATAAATGTCAATCTGAACTTGGTTTTCAACAAATAAGTAAAATAAAGGGGTATCCTGTGACTATTACTAATATAAGTTCTGCATCCATGATTTCCTTCAGGATGTCAGGTTGGACAGTGACAAATTCCACATACCCCTTCCATATCTCTGCTTGATACGGTGGGGAGCATGAGTGGGACTACAAACTACTGCAATATTTCCAGAGGCAGTTCTGAAGTCGAACAGTTCCCATGTCAATGTTTCCTTCAGATAAACAAAACAGACAGAAAGGGATGAGTGTTCTATAGGTGCCCATATTTTTTCTTTTCTTTCTATTCCTTCCCCCAGAAGAGGATGGAAACTCAGAACCTGGTTAGAGACAGGCAGGAGAAATCCTGACGGTGTCAGCTGAAGCATGCCAGATATTTGGTGAAGATAAAAGGTCAGGGAACAGTAGGGAGAAAGTGAGGTTTCAGAGGATGACCAGAGGGAACATGGAACATAAAGATGGGGAGCAGAAAAACAGAAACTGTGATCCAGGATTGTTGGTGTACACACACTATCCCTTAGGAGACTTTTTACATCTATTTGGTTGGAAAACAGAAACAAAATTGACATTAATATTAAACACTCTTTTCTCTCTGCTGCAGAATAGAGGCACAGATACCTTTCATTCCCAGCATTGAAAAACAGCTCTCATCAGCAGCAAGAGATAATAAAATATAAACCCAAAGTAGCCTCATCCTTGCTGCCAGAGGTTTTCAGAGCTCCTCTGACAGAAAGAATGTACTAACTGCTTCTGAAGGAAAAAGTTGAGTCAACAAGCAGTTATTAATGCTGTTGGGCTATTCTGGATTTGCTTTTATTTGTTTTTGAAAGACAAGGAAAATTAATACACACTCTGGAAAAGACAAGAGTTTAAACAGCTGATAAAGACAAGAAAAATAAACCTTTCCTGGACTCTGAAAACAATCTGGATGAACCTTTGGTTATAAAAGCACTTCTTGACTAAGATGCTTAGAGCTCTGTTTGGTTTTAAATTACTGACACTTCACAAAAATCCATCAGTATCCCAATATTCTTATCCGATGACCGAGTTTGAACAGTTGCGCATGGTATAATTTTGGTCATGGTTCTCAACAGGCATTAATTCAACACAAAATAAGGACCACAACCCTGTTATGTGAGGAACCCTGCTCTCAGAATTCAGGAGCTAATGCAGCCTGTTTGAAGCCTACGCACAGGAGAACGAATACCTATCAGCAGCACCCATATGATCTGACACTGCAATGGCATGACCCACACAGCTCTCTCCTATTTCTTGCTGACATGTCTCAGAGCCAAACGCAGCATTTTTTTTGTTGCACTGATTTTCTGAGTGATCTTTATCATGAAGATCAGAGAGACAGAAAAAAAGCTATGTACTTGTTTTACAGACATGAAATCAGACAAAGTCCCAGTGCTGAGGTACTATGCCAGCTGAAAGGACACATTTCACAGTGATTAAAGATATAAGCGTATGCTGATACTAAAACAACAGAGATTGCCAGCGACTGAAATGAAGGACTTGGGAATTTTTGTCAAGGATTAGAAAGGCTAAATCATGCACTGCACAGAAAGGGAAGGATGCCGCAAAGAACTAGAAGCAACTGACAGATCTTCAAAGTATTGTCAGAGGAGGCAAAACACTGGAGGGTACAGGAAAGCAAGATACAGTAAGTGAAGAAGGGAAATCTGCTTGGGCTTTAGGAGCAAGCTTGAAGAGGAAGCATGTCAGAGACAGGGAAGCAAAGGAACCACACTGGAAGTATCACAAAAGCTTCAAGGGCTAGAATGACGTTAGGCTTTCAAACCTAGCATTAAGTAGATAAGAAAAAGTAAAGATCCTGCACATATCTGGAAGTGACTTTCACAGGGATTCTCTGACAATGAAAAAAGCCAGAAAGGGTCAAAGATGAGTATGAGACTACACAGTAGCAGAAACATCACATCGAGGAGAAATAGCTGCAAGTTTCCTTAAAATAAATGCTTCATATACAGGAAGAGACAGTTGCATCTTATCTAGGGAACCATGAAGCATTTCCCAGTCAGTAAGAAACCCGGGCAAGTGACCCCCATGTCTAGATGCAAGCCTCTTCCTCTTGCCAAGCCTCTTGATTCTTCCCTTCCATCCCTCCAGTCCTGCTTTCAAACATCTCCTCTTTATTTACCAGGCTCCCGTCCCACCAGAAATCATAGACATATGAGGTGGGAGGATTGATACTTCAGGGTATTTAAGACCTTTGAAATGTAATGAAGACATATTTTGATTGAAATCTTTTGTGTAGAAGCTTCAGAAGTGCTGTCTGAAGCAACGTTTGACAAGTACAGTTCTTTTAAAGCAACACTTTTGTATTTCAACTCATTTTTTTACTACAGCTTTGATTCCTAAGACACTTAGAAGGCTGAACTTCACATCCTCATACCTCCTAAAACATCAAACCTAAAGGCTTCTGACCACATTTCTATCCTTTGATTGGTTATAAGGTGCAAAACCACTACGCTATCTTACAAATTGACACCATTTCAACCTCTTTTGACTGCCTTGTGAAGCTGAGGTTCACCACACATACCTGGAGACAATTTCTAAGTGAGTCACAAGAAATGTCATTTAACTATGACTAGTAAGCTACGCTGTTTTTATGATTTCCAACTGTGCCTCTTGCATAAATCTCTTTCCACAGACTAATGAACTGTACACAGGTCCATGTAATGTGAATAAAGCCAGAACAAAAAAGCACAAGAACTTGAGACGAACTCTTACACATTTCACTATTATTAAATTTGCATTCTATCCCAGCAGAGCTAAGTGTAAGTCTAAGGCAGGCAAGTCACTGCCCCAAAGAGCACAGTCTATGTCATCCCCAACCTGCCAATGAAATCAGCCAAATGACTTGGTTTTCCCATTTTCAGAAGCCTAATTAAAAGTCCCACCATTATCCTGAACAACTGAATGCATTAAACGTTATGAAAACCTTCATGAGAGCACAACAACCCACTGAAGTCCTCTCATGCCAGGCAAGCCTGATTCACCAGGCAATTTCTACACTTCTCCCTCAGGGAAATGGCACCCACACATCTGGGGTGGGACATCATCATCTAAACCAGCATGAGTGAGGTCCAGACGCAGCTCTTCCTCACCCCTCACTGCTGCGCTCCTCCAGGCTCACTGGGGTCTAGATGTGAAAATACTGCAGCAGCCAAAAGGAAAGTTACAATTCCCACTCACACCAAACCCCTTCTCCCTTCTGTTTCAACACCACACTGACCCTGTGAGCCAAGACTTTTAATATATTCCTACTATCAAGGCTTTACTTCATAGCCCAAGGGCTGCCACACGAGCATAGTAAATGCTTAGGTAATTAATCCACACACTTTCACAGCTGGATCGCTGCTGGTTTGTGACAGCTGGCTTTGGGTTTGCAACACTCTACACTGCAGTGCGCCACTGATGGTCTTGTCATACTCTTTATTTCCCAGTTTTATACTACCCCTCCTACCCAGGATGAACGTTTCCTAATACATCTCTCACGAACACATACCCCTATACATAATTTTACACAGCTTTTCTCAATGTACAACTCAAGTAACTCATGGACATCCTACATTTCAACAGTTATCTACTGCCTCATTTTTGTCCTTTAGGCAGAAGCATATTTTAAGGCACAGCAAATGTTGCTTGTGTTCTAATATTTTTCTAGGTGTATCTTGCATTTATGACAATTTCTATGAGGCATAATCCTGTATTTTTATTTGGATGCATAATGAAGAGTCCAGATCCTCCTTTATGTAAAGAAAAATGATAGCCATACATCAGATGATGACTATACACAGATATTCTTGTGGTTTAGCAATGAAAAACAAGGAAAAAAAAGATTAATTTTGACTGCCTCTCAGTTTCCATCAGAACCCAACCTTAATTTCACAATCACTGCATTGTATTTTAAAGACATTCCATCTGCTCTGTCTGTAGTACACATTAATATTCAAAAGACATCTGCAGTGTGCAGACCAAGTTTTAATTGGAATCATGTCACAGCTACCATCACACAACACTGAATGTAAATGTTGGCTATCAGCACTTGGCAGCTGCTTGGCAGGCTTAGTAGAAAGTCCTACTGACAGTGTCTTTAAATAATGTGGTATCAGGCCTTAAAAGGCATCTTGAAAAATCAAATATTTACTATCATGAAACAGTTCTACAATGCCATCCATACCTAAGGTTTACTAGCTAGTTTACTATCACTTTAAACTACTTATTAGCAAAATATGGTTCATATTCAGGCATAGTTTTCAGAAAGCCAAAAAACTGATAAAACTGAACGCTAACATTATTATGGACATTTAAGCAAATCTAACTTGTACACAAAAGAGGACAAAGAAAACTGCACTTCAGTGCAACTGAAGTGGTGTAGTGAAGCTTGAAGTATTCATAAGTATCTAAAACTGAAGCACTGTTATGTATGTAAGAGCACCTGAATAAAAGAATTCCATTTACAGGTGTGCTCAGTGATTCAAGACACTCTCCTACAACATCAGACTAATTATTCCAGAATAAGCAATATAGTTACCTTTTATTAGCACAAAAACCCCAATCCTTTGAGCTAATAGCATCATCATTTGCTTCAAATCCTTCCCATGGTAACAAAAAATTACTTTATTACAATCATATTTTCAGCTTGTCTCTTCTGTAAGTTTCTGACAAATGAGGCAGTGATCAGCAATCTATATAAAGTGTATGTGTGTGTGTAGTTACACTCAAACCAAAGCTATCTGTCCAGCATAAACAACTAGTTGTTACACGGCCAAACTGATCTTAGACATTACAGTTATTTAAATCTTATCAGCAGGTAAAAGGGACACAGGAACTTTAAGAACAGCAAAGCTTGCTTGTCATGAAATACGCATTTTCTTGGGGAATTTGTCTTCTACATCTTTGCCATGGTATACAAACACTGTCACAAACCTAAGGAAACTTCAAGCCCTCAGCTCCTTAAGATGTGACTGCATTGCCACAACAATAATTACAGAAGTAGAGGCAACATCAGAACAGGAAGTCATCACAATCCAACTCCCGTAACTCCAGTGCCCTTCTGTGATAGAGTAATTGGTTTAATAGATACTGCTTAGCTTCCAACATAAATAACAGCATTACACAGAAGGGAAAGATGCAATTGCCTGTGTTCAGGGCATTGAGACACATCCAGCCTGTACTTGCACATCCACCACCATTTTAAAACACCAGTGGAAGGGTAACAAAGAAAAAAAATCAGAGGGCAGAGCAAGGTCTGAGTCCCAAACCTGAGCACACAGCAAGATGAATGATAACCCCTGACTGCAGCAGCACTTCCAATCTGTTCAGTGCAAAGGGAAAAAAGGGCTGGTCTTTGCTTCTTCATCACTGATATACAGCTGGTCTGCTCAAGCTGCCACTGAACAGAAAGGAAGAATTAATGTGGGCAGTTACAGATGAGATGCATTATAACAAGCTTTTCCTTTCACCTCTTAGCTATTACAGTCTCAGACAAAACATATTGGAACCACTCTCAAAGTCAGGTACTGTATCTCATGTGACAGCAAGAAACAGCTACAACTGAACTGCGAAAAAGAGCAATTTAGAAGAAAAAATTACAAAGGAGATTTGAAGCTCGGCAGAAACAAGAAGCAACACTAACAGGGGATGATGCTTTATATAACCAGCATGGATGTTACACAGCTGTACTTGCCAGGTCAACCTGAGCTCAGGATAGTATAATTACAGATACCTAGGCAGCATTAAGAAAAGCATCCTACAGCTAAAACAGAAGGCACATAAGAGCCCATAATTCTTTGGCCGAGTTATTTCTAATTTCATTACCAATTCCTACTGTCACTACTGATCTGGATGATGAAACATAAGAATGTTTTTACAGAAGACAAAGCTGGAATGGGTTGTGCTATCATCTGATCTGCATAAAAGAACAAGAGGAATTTCAATTAGAAACACCAGCATCAAGTGTTACTTCAAGCTGATTCAGAGCCTAATCTCACACATCCACACTTAAATCAGGGCATAAGTACACTTCTATAGAGTAGGCAAGACATGCTGGTTTCCTGGTATCCTGTGCTGCATTAGGAGCAGTGATCCCAAGTTGATGTAGGTGATCCTTCCCTTCTGTTCAGCCCTGCATGCAGTTCCAAGCTTCCCAGTAAAAGTGATACATGGACATACTGAAGCAAGTCCAACAAAGGGCCACAAAGATGGAGAAGGGGCTGGAGCTCCTCTTGTATGAGGACGAGCTGAAAAAGCTGGGACTGTTGGCCAAGAGAAGATGAGGCTCACAGGAGCTCTTATTAGCACCTTAAGGGAAAGTGCAAAGACAACGGAGCCAGGCTCTTTCCGACTGTACCCAGTGACAGGACAAGAGCCAACAGGCACAATTGAACACAGGAGGGTCCATCTACCATAATGAAATACTTGTTTACTCTGAGGGTGATCAAGCATTAGCACAATTTGCCCAGAGAGTTTCTGGAGTCTCTCATCCCTACCACAACATACTAAAGTTCTTATTAACGCCATGTGAAAGCCAACAAGCACCCACATTCTGAACAAACCTCAACATACATATCAGCTTTCTTAGCCAGTGTCACAAGAGGCATCTATTATCAGCTGATTATCTGCGTAGCCTCTGTAGCCTTCCCACGTCACTGCTTTCTGAGATTTAGTACTCCATCCTGTACACGTAACCACCACTGAGGACTCACTCTTGCCTGAAGTGTTCATGAATGACCTTTCTCAAACCAGCCTCTCTCAAAAGATCAACAGTTTTAAGCTTAATGCTTCTTGAAGGCTGACTGACATGGGTTTTTTTAATTGGGTGCTTAAAAATAGACCAAAGATGTGTTGATTTCTGAAATAAAACAAGCGCATTCAAAGAACGAGGGTCCGCATGTGATATGTTGGGGAAAAAAAAAAGGAAAAAAAAAAGTATAAGGAGTAAAAATTGTACCATGCATCCTATCACATTTTTTTAATAACCAAAACCAGAAAACCTTGGTCAGTTGTTTGTGAGAAGTCCCAGATATCCTTGCAAGTGAAGTTACTGGGTTTGAAGTTAAAAAAAAGGGGCAAAACAAAACCACAAAAAACCCCTCACACAAACCACAGCTTGTGCCCTCTATACAGATTTATCTACATTAATGGCAGAAAGGGTACACAAGATTCACAGGATTTTATCCTGTAGTGGTAGCTCTGGAATCAGAGTGCTGGGCACAAGGTTTTCTGGCTCGTTTCCCCTCATCTCTTGGGTGCAGGATCCTCTGTATGAGCACAACTGACTGCAAAATTCATGTCCATTTTCTTATTCAGTGCTTTATGAGGGACCCAGCCCTCCCACATCACTGCAGCGAGCAGCACAGGCTCAGCTCTGTTGGAGGATGACGGATAGCACATTGAGGAGTGGCCAAAAGCAGTAAGACAGAAGGTGCAGAAGTGTCATGGATTCTACAGCAGTACCCCTGGCACCTCTAGCAGTTCTGTGACTCTACATTTATACAGTAGAAGTGACTCTATATTTATACATTTATGAAGTACTACTTTATTACCAGTACAATTATATTCATCAATAATTTACAAGTGGATCTGTGAATTATTATATACCATTCAGATATAATTCACTGAGCTTCTTTCAATAAAAGTATAAATAAATCTGAGTAGATTTTAAACTACGTACATTTTGAAATTTAAAAAAGTTAAAACTTCTAATCTAGGCACTCTTCAAGTTGTGATGTGCAACCAAATGATGAGCAAAAATAACATCTGTACCACATCTCAAAATAATGTATTTTATAGCTTTTCCTCCTTTATATTTACACTTCTAACAACATTAAATCAACATCAGTAAAGTTTACTTAAAACATATAGCTGTAAAAACAAGGAAACTCCATGTTAAAAAGTATTTTGATAGACAAGCCCTGCCCCCCTTACACACTTTCAGTAATTGCATCCTGTGCACTTTCAAAGGAAGAGGCTTTTGGGGAAAGAGGAGGGGTTAAGACAGATGGATTTGTCCTGTTGCCTAAAAAGGGAAAACAGTAAAAATCAGTGTGCCCTCCTCAAACCAAGGAAAATCCTCTTTTATGGAATCACAGAATCATCTAGGTTGGAAAGAACCTTTAGGATCATCAAGTCCAACTGTTAACTCGGCACTGCCAAGTCCATCACTAAACCATGTCCCCAGGCACTGCACCTACAATGTTCATGAGCCTTTGAAGCCTGTGCAAGAGGGCACAAGTTAACATTCATTTGCCAATAACAATAAAAAAGAAATTCCTTGACCAAAGTGAGCTGCAGCAGGTAGCAAATACTACATGGTTCAGCTTCCACATAAACTGATTTTCTGCAGCAGAACTTCTAGTATAAAGCTCCCCACAGTCACTGCTAGGAGTTCAAAACAAATGATATGCATTGTGAATCTTTTAAAGATTGGAAGATAACAGTGTCTGCATGTAAAAGCTAAAACACCCACTAGCAAAACCAGCACAATCATAAAAATACTATTTCATAGTGCTATGAAAAAATTACACAACGCACAACACCAAAATGTTTTCAGCAGCAAGACATGAAAATTACTTAACAGGGATCTAAGAGATGCTCGTACAGAACAGAAGAGAAACTGAAGCCCAGTTTATGGCTGTTTATCATGAAGTTACACAATCTCAAGATTAGATTTTAAATCATTATACAAACTACATCCAGTGATGTTTAATTTCTGTATGCTTCAGAAACTGCAGTCAAATAACATCACCACCCCAAACACTACTAAGTTTTAGCATTTTGGAACACAATCTGTAGAATCTTTCCCTCGCCCTTCCCCAGAGGTGTCACAAGACTGAAGGCTAATCTGCCTTTTTTATAATCTTTCATAACTTCTCCCTGAGAAAGCTTTGAGTACTATAAATACTTATGGATTTTAATCAAAAACTTCGATACCACGGAATGTTAAACAACTTTCTCAACAATTATCTTCAAAAGAAAAAAAAAAACAGGGTGTGAAAAAGAGAAAGTGAAACAGGAAACTCCACCATCTTTGAATTTTCATTCCAGGGCTGTTCACAAGACATCTTTCATAGAGATGCTCCCCATATCTATGACAACCTGAGACCCACTAGGTCCTAACACTAGAGCATATTCTTGAGGAAGCAATTCTTCCTGAATGCTCCGTGCTGCCACACAAGTGGCAGTGTTTACTGGAGCCCCAACAGAAGAAAACAGACAAATATTTATATTTTAATTTTCCTGAAATCTCATCTATGGAATACAGTTTTCTCAATAGGAAACAGAAAACAATATGCTATCCCAAGGGAGGAAGAACCAAAATGGAAATGAAGGGCCATTGTGACATCCTGCTTTGTAGCCGTCTGTCAATATACAATCACCAAGAACAAGGAACTTCACACTACGGGTTACTGAAAAATACATAGGAAAAGTACTGAGTAGTTTCTCAGCCCTCATCTAAACCCCACACAGTTTACTCCCCGCACAAACTCCGTACATGTTTTTAGGATGTTCTGCAACAAAAGGAGCAGAACTTTAAGCTTTGCAATCCTTCACAGACCACTCAAAGGACAGACACAGTTACTGATGGAAGAACATCTCTACCAAAACCAGCGCTTCATCTCCAACTTGTAACACTAATTCTTCTTCACGCAACAGTTTAGAGAGAGATTTTGCCACAGATTACTCAATTTTGCTGGTAAGTCCCTGATCAGAGGCCATCTTGGTTTGGACACCCAAAGAGCAGTGTAGGGTTTCAGGCTTTTGTAAGATGACCTCAGAACGAAACCTGACATCATGCCAATTGGAAACTGAGTTCCTGCAGGCTCTGAATCTTCTGACGAGAAGCAAAGCTGTTCTTCAAGCCACCCTCAGAAAGTTAACAGGAAATAGAAGGAGAGAACAAAGTGTAGTACGAAACCCAAGCTTGGTTGTTGTTAAATTACCACAAAAGCAATGCTGCAGAAGAATACCTGCAGTCCCTCTCACACGCCTTGAAGGTAGGCTGCTCCTAGGTAAGTCTACTTCCCTAAAGGGAACTTCCAAGTCTACACTCAGAGCAGAATTGCCACTACTCATCATTTGCAATTTCTACACAGAAAAGCTATGTCCTAGTATGAAAAAGGCTAGTAGCAAATCTGCTAACACAATGCTGGGCTTTATTATACATGACATTGCATATTTATTAAACAGAGTCCAAACCCTAGCAGTATAACTGTAAGTCACGCTTGCTTTCTTCTAAATCTCCTAAGTATCCTATCCACTAAAGCACACAAAGAACGCTTCCATGATCACTGCAATTTTCACAACCTCACAGAAAAAACAGAAATGACCACAAAGCAGCTGACTGTTCTGTGTAACACAGTTCTGGGGTTTCCACCTGATACTCCCTCTTTCAGATCCATACTTTTAAAAGAAAAGGATACTTCTGCACTAAATGATCTCATAAGCCTATACCCTTTTGCAGAATTAGTATCTTGGTGCAAGAGTCTTTTACAACGTGGATGTTTTGTCTAAACCCAGATTTCTCAAATTCCTCACTAGTTATTTTCCCAACCAATGTCGTTCTGATTTATGATTTACCTTCTCTGTTCCATATCACAGTGATGCCTAAAGATTCTGATTTATGATTTACCTTCTCTGTTCCGTATCACAGTGATGCCTAAAGATACAAAAAATGCACAGTGCAGAAGAGTGCACATCACTTGCTGTGGCACTGATGGTACCTTGGGGCGGGGGGGGGGGGGGGAAAACCTATGTGAAATAAAGAATCTTCATATA
>JAVHNF010071279.1:0-12158 GCA_034783455.1 Micropsitta finschii | reverse complement strand
TTTAGTGTGAGGTGTCCCTGCCCATGGCAGGGGGCTGGAACTGGATGATCTTAAGGTCCTTTCCAACCCAAACCATTATATGATTCCATGGTTTTTAATTGATGGCTTCACTTAAGCTGTCCCAGGCTACAGGAGCAAGGGAATCTTCCCAATTACTAAGACCTGACCAGATGTTCATCCTCCCTGAACCCCAGGGGTTAATTGATCACTTGACTTGGAATTTTCTCTCTCTAGAGAAATGGCTTTGTCCATCTGTGACTAACCATGTGCTTAACTATATTTATGAAAATGACAGAGAACATATATCGCCTTGTTCAAAAAGCTTTGATATTCACACAGAGAAAATCCCTCACTTCTTTACTGCTCCTATAGGAGTGTCTTAATGTGCTTTACAATGAATCGAGAGCCATGGTATATTTGCATGGCTGAAAAGCATTATTACCTCTATTTTCCAGATGACAAACTTTGGCACAGAGAATTTAAGTTGCCACCAGGAGGTCTGCCAGCAGCAGTCACAAACAAGACCCAAAAGGTTCACCACAAAACTCTTATCTTCTACGAGTTCCCAAAAAACTCTCTTTTTAAAGAGTGTGTCTCTATCAACCTCTCTGGGTCTCACTGCATTGCAATAAATAAATCTGTGACAGATACAGCTCTGGTGGGGGGGGGCAATGAGAAACATTGATCATTCGTATGTCTGAGGTCAGTCTGTTTGCTTTTGGTGTGCTTCCACCCACAGCTCGGTACAGCTCAGATGAGTTTGCTGATGCACTGTTTATCAAGCAGCAGAACTGAGGAATGCAGATTACTGAGAGGTGAGTAAAGGAGGAGTGAATAAATCAATGGTGAAAGGAGGAGAAGCTACCTCTGATGTAATCACTAGGTCCATTTTTCACAGGTTCCAGGGAGGATATGCAGGAGTATACTAAGTTGTATAGATATCAACACCTCAAAGTCAAGTCACACTATAGACTATATCTTGGGTTTTTTCTTTTCTTTCTCCTACATAAAGGCAAATTTTAACCACCAACATGTTAGAAATTGCTGGGGACTGCTGAATTTAATAAAGCGTGTCACACCGGGAGTGCACGCTCTGCCCAAATTCACCTTTGTGAGTGAGTGGCTGTGGAAGTTGCAGAAGGACTGGGTTGAGTTTCCCTGTCCTCTGAGACAGAAAAAGTCCGGCCCATTCACAATGTTCCCATGTCACATCCCATCATATCCACTGACTTGTCTTCGGTTGTGGAAGAAGACCTGTCTCCCTCCTCTTGGAGACCTGCTTTGCTATCAGGACTCTAGCCAATCTCATCGTGAGGGCACTTTAGCATAGCTTCTTTCTGTAATGACACCTCACATCTTGCAGTTACACAGCCTGGCACCCCCCAGTAAGAAACTCATGTCCTTCATGGTGTTTACCATTTGAATGCTTACTGTCCACAGCGGGAAGCACAGCACTCAAAGACAGTCTGCCAAGCATACAGAAAGTGGATAACGCTTTTCAGGAGAGTACAAAACGCAACTTTTGTTAGGTAACTATATTAATAAGGGAGGGGGAACCAGCAAAAACAAGAACAACAACAACGAAGCCTTCAGGGACTACAACTGGAGTAGTGTTCTTCCCAGCATGCTTGTCTCATTTCTGTCGATGCTAGTTCAAAACACACAGAAGGCACAATCCTCAGTGGTGCTGAGCAGACCCCGAGAGCATCCTTTGCTCCCAAGGAACACGAAAGGCACTCGACTCCTAATAGAAATTGCTCATAATGACTGAGGCCCTGAAGTACACCAGCTGCTCTGATGGGAGGCAAAGCCATTTTCTTGCCGAGTTTGAAACTAAAAGCTCTGTCTCTTTGGCAGCTGCCATTCAGGTCACAGACCAGCTCATTAAAGCACCCAGCAGAGTGTCCAGAGCTCCTCTGAGGAGGGAGGGAGGGAGGGGAATGTGGTGCAACCCACAGTGAGGATGAGAAGAGCAATGACATTCAAAACCAGGGCTTGGTAAGCTGGTTAAGCAGCAAGTCAATGTAGAATAACCACTAAGTGTGGCCACAGGGAGCAGTCACAGGCAAGCTAAGGGAAGGGATGAAGGGGACCAAGGTGAGATTGTAGCCACAAAGTATTTCCTCTAGCTGTCCTGAATTAAAGAAGAAATGGGCATTCACCTTTAGTTGTTCTGGGATTCTGCTTCCTTTCTGTTTGTTTTCTTGCCTCCACAAACATGGCTTGGATGCTGAACTCCACAGGAGATAAATGATGGAGAGCTGGTGGGAACCTGTGGCCTTATTTAAACAAAGGCTAGAAAGAGTTATCCGGATCGATTGAGCCAATGCTTCCTTGAGCACTTATTCAGGCCAAACAACCGCCACTAAGAATAAGCTCAGCTGACCTCGCTGGGAAGTGACCAGGCAAGATGGAGACATAAAGAGCAGCTTTGGACACAGATGCCAATGGGGACAACTCTGCTTCCACATGAATGCTACTTTACATAAGCAAAGAGTGGTCTCAGACCAGTATAATTATCTCATTACAGCCCTACCTAGCAACTTGGCTTAAGATCAGCCCTCCTGGCTTGGAACAAGGGCCTCCCTGATCCTTCTTGTGAGAATGGGCAGTGAAGCATGCTTAGGGTAAAGGAGTTATCCATCCCCACTGCATCCCCTCAGCTTCCAGCAATCTGCTCTGAGGGGGCCTGCTTTCATTTTAGCTCATGCAACTTGGGAAAAGGTTTAAGCTGAAGAAAATCCTCCCGTTCACCCACATTCATCAGTGTATGAGACTGCTCCGTTACACTGCCAGATCACCCAATTATCTCTATCCTGTAATGCTTCCCTGTGTGCCCCTGTGACCTGGGGAATATACCCCATTAAGCCACACTTTCTTAACTCCCTTTCAGTCATTAGTGCCACTTGGGACTTGGTTTGCCACTTCTGCTGACTGTTTAGAACAAGTGAGCCTGAGTCACTGCTTCTGACTCACAGTTTTATGCCAGTGTGACTCTGGATGTAATGGAGCAGCGGTGAATCAGGCCCGCCCTCTGCTCCTTCCCCTCTTGGGGCCTGCAGGAAACACAGAAAATGCTAAGCTTGTGTCAAGAGCTAAGCAAGTTCAAAGCAGGGGTGACCAACCATATCCCAAGGAAAGGAAGCACAACTACTGAAGACACACAGGGTGAAGCTTATATCCAATTATGCCATTTTCAGAAGCCTGCATTTGTATCCCAGGGTCTGATCCTTAGTGTAATTACTGGTTCAAAGTAAATTTTCATAGAATCACAGAGTGGTTGTGGTTGGAAAGAACCTTAAAGCTCATCCAGTTCCAAACCCCTGACATGTGCACAGGCACCTTCCACTGGACCAGGCTGCTGAAAGCCCCATCCAGCCCGGCCTCAAACACTACCTCATCTACTAAACAGAGGAGAAGTGCAGAAGCACCACCTTCACGAATCTCCAGAGGTCAGTCCAGCTTTCCATCACCAAGACAGTCAAGATCTGCAGCCTCGGTTTAGCCCACCTTTGAATGTGAGGTAAAAATCACTGCCATGGCAAAATAGTTCAACAGAATAACCCTCTCCTGTTTCACAAACCCACTGCAAGTCTAAATGAAGGAAGACTGGAAAGTCTTCTTACAGGAGGAGAGGATTTTTACCTGTAGACAAGATGGGAAGAACTCACACAAGATGTTAGCATAGCTTACATGTCAAAAAATCCCTAGAGACAGCAACTGACTGCAGCTTCACCCTTCCCCATCCCCACACACCACCACTGCAGAGCTGTGAAAGTGCAATCACAGGTTCAGTCACAGAAGCCCTTTTTCCTAAGCATAATAAGGTCCTGAGCTACTCCTTTAGACATCTGTTTAAGATGCAAATTCATCGCATGTGGCAACCCCTCCCTCTGAATCCCCTGTGCTAAGGGAGGCAGTGAGAAACCCCTGTGCCCCCTGCCCTCAATGGTGTTATGGGACAAGTAAGAAGGAGGGATGCTTGGGGAGGGAAGGGTGGCTTGGTCACAAAGCTGGTGTGTGCTGCGTGTGCCTGTGTGGCTGTCCATCTCCTTCTTGCTTTTGTTTTTAGGTAAACATGCAACTAAAAGCTTGTCTGAAAAGTAGCCTGTGTTCCTTCTGCCTTGTCAAACTCTTCAAGGGAAACATTATCGCCTTAATTGCTTAATTCCAATTTGCATAATACGGCGCTCTGACAACTGCAAAAACAGGGATGCAAAAGGAAGATTAAGAGCGACATATGCACACTGCCAGGCTTTCACAGCTGGGAAAGCAGAGCTGAGGACCAATGATGGGACCAGCAGCCCTACAGGCTCAATGGCTCCCACTCCCACCTCCCCACTCCCTCTGAGCAGCCTTTCCCACCCTTATGGCACCCAGACGCCCACACACACAAGGTTTCTGCTGCCCTCTGGTGTGGTTTCCAACCCTACTTCTTCACCCAGGAGACTCCATCCAGGGAACATCTGGTCTGGGACCGTCTGGTCCAGAACCTTTCAGAGGATACTGATTGGATGAGCTGTCTTCCAAAACCCAAGGAAGAAAACAGGAATAGTATGCTGCATACCTGTCTTTCAAAACCCAAGGAAGAAAACAGGCATAGTATGCTGCATACCCTGGGCACAGAGACTTGCTGTTGCCTTGCATCACAACCCAACAAGGGCAGAGCACAACAAAATCTAAATCTGGACAAACCTTGGATCTCCTATTCCACAGACCAGTCCTGGTATTTTAAAGGTTTGGTTCAGTTTTTACTTCACATGTCAGTGCCTTTCTGAATCCATGACCAAGTATTAGGTGCTGGACCTCCAATATACTTCCAAGCATGTCTCTTTTCCCAACACTGTTATCTTGACTGGAAGCAGATGCAGTGGATCTCACGGCAGAGCAACCTATTTCAAAAGACCTTCAGAGCCACAAGGTTTCCACAATTATAAGCACAGGACATCTCCTCTGAGCCAACTCACTCTCACTTATGAAATAAAGCGTGCTTCAATTGTAGAAGGCAATGAAACCATTTTCCTACTTCAGAAAGCCAAACAGCCCCATCTTCCAAACCCAACTGTGGCAAACACACAGCAGCCAACAGGGAGGCCTGAATTTCCAGCATCGATTCTGGCCATGTCTCATTTTACCTACAACATCCTTACACCTTGTTCCAAACCGCAGTGCAATCTTAGAGAAGTTCTGTGCAGATCACAAGCTATGGTTTGTGTCTTGTGGTTTTATTATTCCCTTTCTCCCCCCAAGCAGCAGGCTCAGTTAAAGCTTAAGATTTATGTTGAAGTCAACAGAAACAGCACTGATTTCATGGAAAGGAAATAGGGGATTGATACCTCTGCAGATACAAATGGGATAAAACCCCATAATTTGGACTTTGGCTGGGGGTGTGCACTGCCTGTACCAGAGCCTGAATTTCACAGCACTTAGGTTTATACACTGACTTTGGAGGCAGCCTGCTTTTAGATTTGGCACTACTAAAGCAGCTTTGAATGGTGTGGAGTAACTCTCAAATGTGGGCACGGTAATACTCCTACATAGGTATTTATCACTTATCCCTCATACATTTATATAGTTGTTGTGGTACGCAAAATCAAGGCAGACAAACCCTTGGGATACAAACATCCACAAATTTCTGATCTGAATTTGCAGCTTGTGCCTATCTATATGTAATTGAGATACAAACCAAGACTGTAACAATACAGAATAAAGCGAAGAAAGGGAACATGTTCCTGGAGGCAGGATTTTGCTGCTTCTTGACACAGCTTGTTGAAAAGCTATGTAACAGCCAGAGGCTATTCCTGGTCTGGGGCACCTGGGAAAAATGAGCCATGTATCCTGATTGATAAATTGGGCTCAAAGTTAGGGAAACATCTCCAGTAAGAGTCACCAGCGGTGTGACCTCTGGACTGAAATAAAACAATCAGCGCACAGGCAGAAGACAAATCGGAAGCCTGCTGGCTTTGCTGTTTGTAATGAGAGCTACACTGTTTTAGTTGGAGTACAGAGGCATTTGCAGCAGCAAAGCAGAAGATGCTTATGGAAGAGGTGCAAACACTACTCATTTAGCAGCCAGCTATGAAAAATCAATGAATGGAGACGTGACCCAAGCTGTTAAGTCAAGATATACAGAGCAGGTAAGCGGAGGAGTTTTAACAACAGCCAGTCTCAGAGGAAGGGAGAGGATCAGCAGACACTTGAGAGTGAGCAAAAACAAATGGGAGGGAGATAATGAAAAGACCAAGCAGATAAATGTGAATGTCAAATGGCAGCAATCACTCTGCATCACAGCAAGGAGACTTCTCTCTTTCACTCTAAAAGGCATGGGGAATAAAAAGGAAAATTGGACCCTTAATATCTGTGGGCAGAAGGGGAGAGCTACCCTTGGCAGGTTAGAAAAGCTGCAGCATCAATCCCTGCCATGTCAGAGTAGGAAGGAGTCATCCTCTCTTTGCCACTAAGTCTCTTCCAGGAGAGATCCCTGAGGATTCAGACAGTGTGTGGTTGAGTCAGGATCAGGAGCCTGGGTGGGATTGCTATTTAGGATGAAAGCTTTTCCAGATAACATTCAAAAAGTCCATAGGTGCAAACCTCAGTAACTGCCTCCTCCCCTCTTCCAGCCAAGGCCCAGAAGAGCAGCAAACAGCACCAGAATAGTGCCTTTTGTGGACAATGCAATATGCATGCTAGCAGCCAAAGCAAGAAAAGGAAGGTTTGGGGTTTGCTTCAGCTTGGAGAGAAAGCTCCTCAGTTCTTCTAGCAGGCAGCAGTGGCCCTGAGAAAGAGCTGCTAGACACATGCCTCTCAGTGACCAGCCTGCAGCTCATACAGCATCACCACTTTAAACATTAAATTCATGAGGTGTCCCATGGGCTCCGAGTAATGAAGAGGCTTTGGCAGGCTGGAATCGAGGAAGGGCACAAGTGGGGATGTGGACCTTCAAAGGCTATGTTTAATTACAAAAACAGGCTGCCAATAAACGATTCCCATGTTAGAATGAGAGCAGAATGGAGAAGACGCACAGAAAAACACTGCTTAGAAGCGAGGGCCCATAATAGGCATGTTCTCACCCTTTGTACACAAAACTATTACTGGTCCTGATGCTGTTGTAGCTGTCTATGGGGAAGATGGGTTTTACAACACTTGAAGGACCTGTGCTCAGTCTAAGGGAGCTCTGTAATTTTAGGAAGCCACTCGAATGCCCTGTGAACATCCTGAAGTCAGTCAGGAGTGGGCCCTAGCCAGACCACTGTGGTCCAAACACGCCTCTAAGGCTGGGGAACTTCAACCCCTTCCCCAAAATCTGCTTTCTCCCCGGCATCTTTAATAAGCTGAAGCTCAACTCCAGCAACAGCCCAACCACTTCTCCCCTTCTCATTCACACAGACACACGCATACCTATGGCTTTGATCAAGCTCAGAGCTGATGACTGCAGATCCTGCATAAAGCATGAGCCTAAGTTATTTATTTCCCTGCCTCTTCTCCCCACCCTCGAGCACTGTCCTCTCAGGGGTATGGCAGATCTACGATACGCACAAGGCTGTGATGAAGTGGATGGCTCTCCCCCACCCCTCTCTCCTTCCTGGCTTGGGTTTTTTTTCAGCCCTCATCTCCAAGGTGCCCTCTCCAGATTGCTCTTCAAAGTAAAATGCTTTCCTCCCTGCCTCTCTCCTGATGCAAGGCATCTTAAACCCCGTTACAGACCTCGCATGCAATGCTTGCTTGGCTGTAACTCACAGTGAAAAATGCCCCACCTCCAGCAAGAGTCTCCCTGAGCCTTTTACCTATCTCAATATGCTGCATCTCCACCACCCCCCTCCCTGCTTTCATTTTCAATTGCATGTAATCAGTTTTCAGCTCTTTAACCTTATTCTGAGTACTCTCTTTTTTAACAATTTGCTATTCCACCCTAAAGCACTCGGAGGGAAAAGAAACACACACATTTTAATTAAATTTCTCTCCTTTTTTTTCCCTTTTATTTGCATATTCCCCCCCCCCCATTTCCATCCCTGGGGGAGATAAATAAATAAATAAATGCAAAAGGGAGAAGGATGTGGAACAGAAGTGAGAAGGTGACTGGGATGCAGATCGCAGGCACAGGCCAGAGGGGAGGACAGCGAAGGGGAGAGAGGGCAGGGACAATCTAGTAAGTAAGATGAAAGTAACGTCAGGTATGGCAGAAATGCAAGGGTGCCCATGAAAATACTTCTAAGAAAGGAAGGAACAAGTAGAGGATGAAGTTGAGAGCAATATGTTGATGTGGTATGAACCAGCTTTTTGGATTCTAATCTCTAACGTGTTCCTGACTAGTTTCCGCTCCTCCATTGGACTCGCAACACTTTGGGATGCTGGGCAGAAGCCGTGCGAGGCTCCTGGCCTACTGAGCAATGGCCCTTGTTTGGGAAATAACAAAACAAAAAAGCCAATCAGCCCGAAGTCTCATGTGAGTGACAAAAAACGGATGTTTCACAGTGGGCAGAACTAACAGAGATAATTAAAGGGGAATACCATAAGTGATTAAGACACTACAAATGAAGACTTGATCATTAACAAAAGAAACAAAGATAAAGAATAGGGAACTATGCCCCAGCACAATCTTTCTTCTTTTTTCTATTTTGATGAAAATAAACCCATGCAACTTGGTATTTCACTGCACTTGTTCCTGCTTCCTTTTCATTTCCAGGTTTAATTTTAATCAGGGAATACAGTACAACCTCCTGTGACTCTCATAAGGGAAATCTTCCAGTAGCAGGCTCCCTGCTGGTTCTACAGGTTCTCATTTCATACCTACTCTTTTCAAGTTGCTTCTTCCCCTACACACTGTGGTGAGGCTGAGGCAATACAAACCCTTCTATGGAGGACCCTAAGTCAAATATGAGACCTGCCGACATGGAATACCGTTCTAAAAACCTGGAGATCTGTTACAGCTCAATTTTGCACATGGTTTTGCTGTTACTCACACATTACCCAAAGACAGTGTCATCTTGTTTTCTCTTCAAAATACATTCTGGGGCATTCCGGGTTCTCTTCTCCTCTCTACTAATGACCAAGCCTTTTCTGCGATCTCTATTCATCCTGATTACCTCCTTAACTGACTCTCCCTGGGGCTGCCTACTCTTGATATGTAAAGAATTTATTATTATTGGTTGTGTTACCTTTGGCTGTTTGTTCTTCAATTTTTTTCTTAATCTCTATTTTACATCTCTGTGCCGCATTTTATGTTCCATCCTATTAGCATCACTTGGATGGAATACCCAATTTTTAAAGGATTCTTTCTCTGACTTGAATAAACCCACATAACTTGGGATTTAAGTGCACCACCTTTTTGCTCTTACCTTTTTGCGTCCAGGATTTTATTTTGATTTTCATTTGGTGGTATGGTGCTACCTCCTGTGACTCTAATAAGGGATGTTTTTTAAAGTGCTTTCCCTGCTGGTTCTTTGGGTTTTAATTTCATAATTTTTTGCCTTTGGGTTCTTTCTAAGTTTTTTGATGGTTTTCTTTTTTTTTTTTTTTTTTAATTCTTTTTTTTACGTTCTGTGTGACAGAATTTCTGGTTGAAGAAAATTATAGACATTGCTTTAGCAGGGTAATTTTTACTCCTTAGAACTATCCTTTTACAGGCAGGCTCTGACTGTAGGTTACTGAATGGCAAGGCCATACAAAGACACCTCTTCCCACCCTTCCAGAGAGGTTCAGAAGGAGACTTCTTTTACAGCCTAGCAGAGAAGGCTTACTGTGGCAGGAACAAACAAAACATTAGCCAGAAACAAGCCAAAGTTCAGGAAGCCCATCTGAGAACTTCAGTTTGGGGCTCTTAGTGTTTTATCCCTGACATAATGGAACTAACAGAGTAACAGAAGCAACCCTTTTCACACACTGCATCATCTCTCCTGGCCCCATTAGACTGCAGAGGTGCCGCTGCTGTACCACCCCTTCCTTTCCTCCAAAGGTCACTCATTGCCTGGTGAAAGCAAAGCTCCCTTCATATTGCAAGTACCAGTGCAACATGGGCTCATCCAAGCTTTCCCTTCCCTTCCTCTCAAGTGATTCTGCATCTTCTTGGACCACTCAGAAACGTACCAGGCCAGATGCCTCCTAACAGCTGAAGATGGACAGCCAAGAGCCCTTCTCTTACTACTGTCAATGCTGTTCACACATCACTCTCCAAGCCCAGTTCTCTGAGAAAGCAGGTTCCCTTGGACCTGTTTTCTCAGCCAGACTCCTTACGTCTGTACACATTGGTCAGAGGCACAGCTATTTCTTCTCTTGACTGTCCTTCCCTGTCTGCAAAAGCTCCTTCATAGGGTGGCGCATGCACAAAAACCCCAGGAACATGGGGGAACATGAAAAGTGAACATGATTTTAAACGGGAAAAGATCCCTGCAGTGATGTGGTTCATACTTAGCAAGGACTTTGCCCACATTCTCCTCCCATACTTGACATTTTAGTTCCTTTCTTTAGCCAGAGGGTCTCAGTTTCTGAGTGTTCAGGAACACTGAATCAGACCTTGATTTCCTCCCCCATTTCTTAATTTCACTTCAGATACAACAGGTTTTTATATCACTTCATCTGAGTCAGTAATAACCTGAACTACAGTTTATCAGCTAGAATGAAACCTGAGTTTGCAGTTGAGGACCACCTGCGGCAGAAAAGCTCTCAGACAAAAGAAGTAAGGTAAAACAAGCACTCCATCAACCAGTACAGCCTCCTCCTCAGGGCACAGGACCTTACATATAATCACATAATCAACTAGGTTAGAAAAGACCTTTAAGATCATCATTATCCCAGCACTGCCAACACTACCACTAAACCATACCACTGACATCTGTACACCTCCTCCCATACACCTCTGCAAGGATTCCGAGGCAGCCCATATCTCGTCCTTACAACAAAACATTTGCCCAAGCCCAGGGTCACAGCACTGATATGTCTCTTCTGAACCACCATGAACCTGAGAAGAAAATGTAGCCCTTGCAGAATCACCCACTTCTTTTTAACATAGAGTACTTGGGTTTATGCTTCTTGGTCTGTCCTCAGGGTCCAGGGCTTTCAGAGCTGAAGCAAAGGGTCACCTTCACCTCCTGGAGGTGGTTTCATGTGCCATGGCTGGACAGAGGTTAGCTCCCTCTGGTCACCTCCACTTCCTTAGCTCATCAAAGCTCTGCAAATATTCCATGCCACAAGGATGCAATTAGGGAACAAGGGCAAAATTATGCTGAACTAGCCAACCAGTTGAACTTAAGACTCTGTGTGCATTGGGATGGGGGGACATTCATTAGCAAAAATGAGTATTTCTCTAAGTCTATCAAAGTGGATAAACAAACATCCATCAAGATTGAAACAGGTCCAATGGCATATGCCTTGGAGCAAGGAATGGATTAAATGGTCTTTTTCCTGTCCCTTCCAGACCTACCCTTTAAGGATGCTTTGTTGCATCCCCTTCCAGATGTCGAATCCCAGGGGGTGGCTGGAGCTGGTTTGTGGCTCAGAAAATCTCAAGCTGTTTCTTCCCTGAAGTAAGGCTTTTCTGTGTGAGGCTGTTAAACAGGAGAGGGGGAAAAAACCACCCAACAAACCCCTTTGCAGCTGTCACGGCCGCTCACTGCCTCAGTACCTCCGAATGGCACTTGGCTCCCGTGCGTTGATGCGTTTACTGTACTGGTAATTAATGCCGTTAGCTTTGTAATTAAAAAAAACAACTTTTTGCCTTTATACTCGGGGTGATAACGCTGCAAGTAAAAATTAATTAAAACGAGATGAATTGCCTCCAGTTAAACGAAACGGAAAGAGAGGGAAAGGAGGGGGCATGGAGGGGAGAGGGTCGTGGCGGTAGCGAAGGGAGGAGGAGGCACGCAGGAGCCCTGCTAATGAAGCAAAATGATGCTGTCGGCATTTGTAAAGATTCTCCCCTTGGCTGTGGTACCTTCTGTTGGGTTCTGGGTTAATGGAGCCTAAAGCTATACGCTTGGCAAGGAAACTCTGTGAGTCACTACTGCCCCATCTCTTTCACAAGGTCCACAAATGCACCCGCCCAGGTTTCTTCACATCCCTCCTCCTTCTCACCTTCCTACCCCCCACCTGGCTACGAGGGGTAATGGGCTGTGAAATTGGTTTTTCTATTATTATTAATTAGATCTGATGTCAGGCTTTTTGTT
>JAVHNF010071264.1:0-13221 GCA_034783455.1 Micropsitta finschii | reverse complement strand
AACCCTGCTCCATACACACAACCCTGCTCCATACACACAGCCCTGCTCCATACACACAGCCCTGCTCCATACACACAGCCCTGCTCCATACACACAGCCCTGCTCCATACACACAACCCTGCTCCATACACACAGCCCTGCTCCATACACACAGCCCTGCTCCATACACACAAGGCTGTTCAGGTAAGAACATGGTGCTCTGTAGTTTTCCATATCAAAATGAGTCTGTAATGAGCAGCTTGACTCCTCAGGAAAGGCCTAAGAGGAGGAATAAAGCCCATGAGGACTGCAATGTCTAAACCACGGTGTACATGGATGGACACATCCAGAGGAGCCAAAACTACTGCAGAACCATATTAAGGGCAAGGATGAGGTGAAAACACAGCCAGGTCAGGTCTATTTGGCACCTGGCTCCAACTATCCTTGTAGGCAATGGATTCTCTCTCTCAACTTGCTATTTTAAAGCAAGAAACCAAGCATCTTCACCAAGTAGAGATAAAAACTGACAACTGAATGTGCAGCACTGCAGAGATGAGCTGCACGCTGCCAGCTCTTGTTTCTGTTCCTCACCCACTTCAAATGCACAACCTCTTCCACATAAACACCAAGCAAACTGTTAGAAGGACAGCGACTGAGCACACCTCATTGCAGTCCAAAACCATGGATGCTCTGGCAGAAAAAGGAGAATGGGAACAGAAGGCCAACTCCATCCACCCCAGCAGTCGATTCTTCCATGGTTCATGCATACCATTTCACCAGTCTCCAACTCGAAAGCCTTAACTACTCCTTTTTTGCCTTGAAGTCAAAGGAAGAAGCCAGGCAGCATAAACACGAGATCCTCCCACAAAAGGGATTTTTCCTCCAGCCAAAAGAATTTGTTATTCCAGGATTATTAGAGCGTTTCTGCAGAACTGAGATGTAGCCTCCTCAATCTGCGTGTTTCTTCTCTCTACAGAGCACAGCCTGCTTCAACCTACTCTGAACACAGTCATTGTGCTTGTCTGGTTGACAATTATAGAACCACGGAATGGTTCAGGTTGGAAGGGACCTTTAAGGCTCATCCAGTTCCAACCCCCTGCCATGGGCAGGACCCCTTCCACTTACAGCAGCTTGCTCCAAGGCCCTGTGTCCAACCCGGCCTTGAAAATCATCTGAATCCTGATGCTGCAGGTATCTCCTTGGCTGGGTTTGGCTGCTCAGTAGCCAGTGATGCTAAAAGAAAACACGAAGAGGATGAACCTTCAGCCTCCCCCCCGCTTGTTGCTCCGATCAGGTTGGACTCCCTCAGCTACACAGCCCAGGTTTGACCACTTGAAGGATCAGAAACATCCAACATGGTGCAGAAGGGAACAGTTGTTACCTTGTGTCCACGCCAAACCAAAGTAGCCTGTGCCACAGACAGTAACAGCGTGACAGAAGGTTACCAACAGAGGCCTTGAGCTTCCCATGCTCTTGAGGGACCCTGTGCCACATTTTTACCACTCGGGACCTGGTATTCCACCAAACTGAACACATTCTGTCTAAACCAGATCCGTGACCGCAGCTCCACTGCAATCTGCTCTCCTTCACTCCGGCCCCCAATCTGCTGGCAGGAACTGCTGGACCAGCCAGCACCTGCCTCTTCTTTGTCCTTTAGGTGACTACATCACTGTGCTGCTGGAGCAGATGCCAGCAGCGAGAGCTGCACAGCAGAAACCACTCAGGAAACGCTCCAGCTGGGCACATAACCCACCTCAGCAGAGCTGCTGCTCGCACTGGGAACCCCCAAACCCATCTCTGGTACCTTGTGGCGGCACTGGCTGTGATGGGAACGTGGATGTGGGATACCGCAACTTGTCCCCTCGCCGTACCAGTGATGCTCAGCCATCAGTCTTTTACTTGCCCATAGCAAACAGCATTCGGCAAGGCTGATGCATAGAGAGGGAATGTACTTTGGATCCTTCAGGGTGAAAACACCCTGTGTGAATGTGACAGGATGAGAAGCTGACGCAGAAAAAGAAGGTGTGAGGCTTTACACAGCACCCACACCTTTCTACCCTCCTTCCATGGAGTCTCTGAATCCTTCCCATGTTTCCTGGAGTCAAATTCCCCTCTGCCAAGCAGCTTTCATGTTCAGTGAGGATGCAGAGGATTATTCTACATCCTCAGAACCCAAAGACTTCTCTTGCTCCTCTGATCAGCCGTGTCCAGATGCATGTTTAAAAATAAGGCAGCCACTGAACTCTGCCTTGGCCCCTGAGGGAGCTGCAGCCTCCTCTTCCCAAAGTGAGCTTTCCAAAGCCAGCTCAGTGCTGCGGGGAGCAGGCAGCTCCGTGTCAGCTCCAATACAGAGCTCAAAATGAAAGGAATGCAAAGAAAGAGGACAGAAAGGAGGAGAGGAGGGAGAGGATGCACAGACACCGGGAGGGAGCAGGTGAGAAAATGAAGACAGAGAAGAAGGGAAATGCCTGAGCCCAGACTCCAGAAATAGGTGAGTAAATAAAATGATAGGAGGAGGAGGAGGTAGCAAAGCCAGTATGTGCCTAGCTTGCTAGTACACACTGTGAGAAAGACCTAGCTGGCCAGAACTGCTCACACTGCATGGTAAGGAGGATATCACTCACTCACAGTGACAGCACTGAGCCTAAGCGTAGTTCAGAACACATATGAAAGACCCACAGCTTCAGTTTCAATCAGAGGCCATCACAGACCAACAGCTCAAACATTTGCTATGCACTGGCCTGACCTAATGGAGACCACCCCGGTGCCAGCACAGCATTCGGAAGGAGCTGGAATTCTGCACACCGGGAAACAAAATAAACCCTACCAAAACCATGATGGATAAAATAACTTGACAGTGCTATACCCAAAAATGGGATCCCTCAGTCTCCACGTTTCTAGATCCTGCTCAATGGGATCCAAAGAAGATTCCAGACCGTGAACCTCAGAGAAAGAGCTCTGAAAACCTGAAGGTATCGTTGGTCTATTAAAGAGAGATAATCAAGTGCGTGCCTAGAAGTAAGCATGCAAGCAGGAACTGCCAAGGCAGAACTCAAGGGCAGGTTCTCACAGCTCCACAACACGAAGCTCATCAAAAACTTCAGTGGTGCTTGAGAAACCCGTGCCAGGACCAAGAAATGCTTTCAACTGTTGATTCAGAGGCTATTACCAGGAAGAACACAAGCTTGCCTGAAGCAGCGTGCTGTGAGCTTAGCATCCTGCTGTCAGGGTGGACCAGGTACCATGGTGAAGTAGGGATCAAAACTGAAGAAGCCAAGGAAAGCACCAACAGAGAAAGCAAGGCAAGAATAAAGATGGAGCAAGAGCCAAGGATCAAGAGGAGGAGCAGGCAGGATCCCAGAGGCACGGGTACAGCCTAGGGGCTTGTGGAGCAGTTCAGAGCCATTCCCTCACATCCCTGTCTGCTGGGTTCAGACATCAGTCAGAACCAAACCTGCCAGGGAGATTAACTGCAGACAGGTACAGATTAACACACAATCCCTTTCATCCCCATGACAGTGCACTAGACTGCTGCGCTTTGGAAGACTCTTCTCGAGGGACGATGCCTACTTCAACCTTCAAGCACCACAACACTCCTCCTGCTTTATGTCGTCCCTTAAGAAAAGCTTTTCATAGCAGCAATGAAAGCTTTTTGCACTGAACAGCTGGAGCCAAAGTCAAAGCACAACCTGGCAGTTTTGCTGGCTGAACAGAGATGCCATTGAAGCCGAGCGTCATAGGCAAAGAGCCCATATTGACAAAGGTTTGAGACGCTGGTTCAAGACATGAAGAGTCAGAACTGCAGTTTGCAGGATTTACAAGCAGCACATTTTGAACCTTACCCTTCTGCTGCAGCTGGCATCCAGGGATTAGCTCCCTTACTTCTCCCCTTTAAATCACTTCTTCCATAACACCTATCAAAGCCACCATCTCCCCAGCAGGAGCAGCCAGGACTTGTTGTCAGGTTTCCCCAGATGCTCAGTGAACTCTGTTCTCCATGCGGGAACTCTCAGATCCCAGGGTTTAATGACATGGGGATTTGGATCCAAGATTCAAGTTTCCACGAGCGGGATTCCTGTTGTTATAGCAGATCTGGTTCCTGACACAGGACCTGCACGACACCTGTGCTCTTCTGGAGCAGCAGCTGGGGACCAGGTGAGATACTCCAGGGCATCTCCAATGGTGCAAGATGCCTGTTTAGATAACTGATTTGAGCCTCCTCTTTCTGGGCATAATATGTATTTAATGTATAAGATGACTGATCAGAAATTAAGCTCCTGGTTTTGTTTCTGTTTTTGTTCTGAGGCCAAGTTGTACAAATCTGTAATTACGTTGTCTCCCTCTTGATGCTAATGGAACTGCTTATACACATAATTGCTTACTGCTGTGGGTGAGATGTGCATGACTGAGCTCTCCAGTCTCCAGTTCTGGCTATGCAGTTCTTGATAGGAACTGTGATAAATGACAGACCATTCAAAATTTGTCTTGGTCACAGTATTAAAGGAGCAAAGCCCAACAACTTTTAGAGCTATTAACTAAAAATGAACATGTGTATTTACACAGAAGGCTTTGCACTTTAGAGTTTGTAAAATCTTCTGTCAATTCTGGCAGCGTACAGTTTGTGAAAGAAGCAAAAGACTATATTATATAGCATCTCTCTCTGAGACCAGATTTATGTTTCGTGTGCCAGAACAACATTAAGCAAATCCTCTTCTTCCTGCTAAAGAAGCTAACCAGTTTGTAGCTCTCAAGAATTTTCTTTTTTTTAGTGATAAACATTACGTTGAAAACTTTTCCATACACCTGGGTAGTGACCAAAGACAACAAATAATGGAACAGGAAACTGTAATTCAATTCTTTACTATATAGAAAGCTTTGCAGATGACCTAAGCAGCTACATTATTTATATGCACTGGCCTCTTTAAAGAGGCTGATGTGTTTTTTTAGCTGATGGAAATGGAAAATCTGTCTCTCTTGGTGTATTCTGTATACATTTAATTGGCTTTTAACCCTCTCCATAGTTTCATGCCTTTATTGATTTTCCTTCTATTTCAGACAGGCAAATGTTGAGGACCAAACTGGCTGCATGGCTTTAAATTCTGAGGATTTGGATCAAAATCAATATTAAAACGACCTCTCTGTTATTGCTTAGACATTTCCTTGCTTGAGATGGGTATTGGCAGCAGTTGTGGTATGTCATAGTTTTATTATGACTGCTGCTATTTTTTTCCTTTATCATATCTAAGGTTTATTACCCATTTTGTCAATACTTTTCCAAGTCTAATTGAAGGGGGTTTTATTAATTGAAATTTTAAGATGTTATCAGAGCTGAAACTGATGCCAAACCTCAAACCTGAAGACAGACTGGCTTGCTCTGTAGATTGGCTGCTTTCCTTTGACCCAGATTGAGAAAACATTCAGGCAGCAAAGCAACTTCTGGCACTGCTGGGTCATGGGAGGAAGCCAGTTCCTTCAGTACTTCAGGTATATGCAATTCCTTGGAAGTGCTTCCTCTACAGTGATACATAGAAATGCACCTCAAAGAAAAGAGGTGAAAAGTATTCATTTCCTGTTTCGGTAGTTTTCCATATTTATTTTCTTTTTGCTTGGACAGATCCCAGCGATTTTCAGCTACATGACCTCTCCAGATGATACCAATGCCCAGCTATCTGTGTTGATAGGATGGTTAAAGTTCAAGGGATCTTTTGGCATTATGCCATCTATGATTCTTCAAGTAGTTTACTAGTGTTTCTTTCTGACACATATAGATATTTTCAGTTGATATGTGTCTCTCTAGAGACAAAGAACTGAAGATGAAATTTTCTATCGTTCTATCAAAAGTGACTGAACAAAACAGGAACAAAAATCTACATTCTGCTTTTAAGGAACTTCTAAAATTTCTGTACAGTAGATGCAGCATGCTTCAGTTCTCCAGAACGTTTATCTTTTTTCTGCATGCATTCAGTAATCCAGTTCAGAAAATCTGTCTTCTAAACATACATTGGTAATATGGGATCAAAACCTGCTAAATATAGCAACTAATATTTATTGCTGCTTCTGGCAAGAAGTATAGAATGCAGAAATCCAAGTCAGTTGGAGTGACCAGATCTTTAGATCAGGTACTTTTGCACAAGACAGAAGTCTCCTGCACAAATGTCTCTTCTGTTCCAGAAAGATGGCAGTTAAGCATCCGGTCAAGCTGGCTTCAGAGAGTCAACTGGGTCACTAGATTAAAGTTTGAATCTGTTGATGTAAGTGGATAATCCTTTTCTGTTGGAAGTGGGGAACTAGTATGATATGTATATTTATGTGTAAATAGCTCTTACTAAGTGGTCTGATCTTAAAATACAGTATTTATCACCTTTTGTTGGAGCTGAAAACATGTCCACAGTGCTTTAAAATATTGTTAATAATAATTTATTGATTAGCGATAAGAGGAAATTTATATTTGTTAAAAGGAACATGAGTAGGAAATTAATAGGTTGCTTATGAATTGTTAGATTTGTGATTTTTGTTCCTCCTTCTCTGAGTGGCCATGAGAAACCGGATTCTAGAATCGTTGAGACTAGGAACTAGGATTGGACTGTTATTTGTTGCTGGGCTGCTGAGAGTTCCCCTGATAAAAGAGAAATACAGGAATTGGCTGATACGTAGTTATGTCAGCTGAGCAGTGGTCTAAAGTACTTTTACTGATTTAGAGAAGCAGAACAATCCTTATCAGATGGCCTAGAGGCTGATGCATGTGAGAATCAACTGCTGAAGACATAAAGCTGTTCTGCTGTGTACCGCTGTGAACAGTCAAAAAAATCCCCCAAGTGACTGCAAAATGCTTCCACTGTTCTGTGCTCTACTGATAAGAGGTTTTTGACGAAACGCAGGCTTGCTTTTCATCAGAAAGTGCCAATTATTGAAACCAAAAGCTTTTCTGATACTGTATAATTTTCAGTGAAATTTTGGTTGAGAAAAACATCCATACTTGCAGCCTGCTTGAAAAACTCCATATTATTCAGAAGTAGATTTTTTTTGTGTTCTTTTTTGGGATATATTGAAAGTTCTGGGGAAGTTCTTGTACTTTTGTTTATTGTGTGGCTACTCTGCCTACTTATTACTAGCAATAAGTGTAAACATAAATGTTAAATACTGAGATTGTGTCAAATCTGAATGTGGAATAGAACATGTGACTTTAGGGGAACCACTGTAACATATCCATTTACTGTGATTACTACAAAATTAAACGTTCTCATTTTAAATGTTAAAATGATAGCTAAATCAAGCAGTTAAATAAAACCAGTCCAGTTTTATAGGAGGATGGTGTAAATGATCTGACAGATCATGTAATTATACCATCTAATCCAACTGCAGTGGAACTGCAGAGAAAAACGTTTATTAATAGAGAGAATGTACTACCAGGACTCCATCTTACAACACTGTTTATCTTACTAATAATTATGAGCAGCTAGTTAAATGCAATGACAGGTTTCATAAATAGAGATTCTATAGGCGTTGTGAATAGGATTATCATTATATATTTATCTTAGTTTCTTTTTAAAACTCTAAATCTCTAAAAGGTCTGAAAAAGCTCTTAACTACTTTTATGGGGTTCCTATAATCCTATTTATAAAAGAAAAGTTTCCATGTTCATTCACTGCTGTAGGTCCACAAAACACTGTTTAAAGAATTTTCTGCTTAAATAAGGCTTATGAGACAATATGTTTTGGAGAAGTGCCACAGTTTTGCAAACGTGGGATTGAGAAGTGCTGACAAGGTTCAGAAAGGCAACTCAAAAACTGCCTTATTCATCACAAGAAAATACTGGAGCAAATCAAGAAAAAGTAATTCTAATTTCCAAACCAGACCTAGGCCTAGCATGTCTTAAATTTACAGTAGTTATAAGGGATGCTACTGAAAAACACAGTGATGCTTAAGGTAGCATTTTTTTCACCACAACCAAAGAAAGGAAAATTTGGGTTGCTTCATAAGACACCTAAAATTGGTAGTTTAAGACACATGTTTTAAGCTTAGAAATCTGGTGGAGTTAAATGGAGTTGCTAAAAATGATTGCAAAATCAAATAATTATTTTATTAAAGATTATATGTTTTCCTCTCAGAGTATTCCATGCCATTTCAAAATCATTCTGCCTTGTAAGTAATTTATAATTGAAGCTTAGAAGTGGCTACATTGCTGAAAAAAAATCCCCCAAACCCAGCATTGCAACAGAAACCAGCTATCCTGATCAAGTCAATCTTTGGTATGTAACAAATGCAGCAGTGAGGAAAGGAAAGGTTGTTCTCAATGAAGTTTAGTGCTAAGTCACAGTTGCAGTTATCAGGATATGTAGATGTGAATATAGTAAGAGACAGCGTGGTACTTGTGGTGTTTGACAAAATACTCGTGTAATGAATCCTTCCTGTACATGTGGGAGAGCTGTTCTGTCTTGCAAATCTGAGTCCCACCTTGCTGACACCATTTGCTTGGCTCAGCTGCCTGCTTCCTTGTCTCTGTGGGACACCAGCTTAGTTCTGTTCATGCTCAGGGTTTTCGAAGGAGTCCATCTTTAATTCTTTGCCATTTAGAACAGGACTCATGAAAATATGCAGTAGGAAGCTGCCTTGCCTAGTGACTCTAGTGTTATATACTTGAAAGTGTATTCCTTTCATATTATTGTAGGTAAACACTTTAAAAGGTTTAATCAAATCATGCATCTAAACTTAAAATGGATCTGTGTATTAATAAAAATCATAGAATCATAGAATAGTTAGGGTCAGAAAGGACCTTAAGATCCTCTAGTTCCGACCCCCTGCCAAGGGCAGGGACACCTCATCATTATGGGAGCTATACAGTTATGTGTAGTAGATGAAAGGCAAGGTGAAGGAAAATGCCTTCTTAATGCCAGTACTCCTTAGTTCACCTCTTTGGTGTTTCTGTTTGAGTGCAGGGAGTTGAACAGCAGGAAAAATAAAAAACAACCCCAAGCAAAACACAACAAACAAAACCAAACACCAAGAAACAAAACTGGAAAGGACCAGGATCAGTTTAGAGCCAAAACATTGGGAGACCTACGTGAAAGAAGGCCTATAGGAGGAAAGGTTGTCTTTCACATGCTTGGCCCCCAGATTAGAGGGGATGCTAAAACAGTTAAGGATCACGATTAGAACATCAAAGTGGATAGTGGGCATCTGTGAGCCCTGACAGGAATACACAGAGAGAGCAGGCAAATGCCTGGGTTTGCTCAGAGGTGGAGACAACCTGGAATGAATGGAAAGATGAATAGCAAAACAGAGGAAAACATACAGGTTTTATTTAATCTTTGCACTTGTATTTATGTATCTTTGGGATAAACTGAAAAATGAGTACTGATCTCACTTTACTCAGCAGCTTTCACAGGCTTCTGAAACAAAAGGCTCTGTAGGTGAACAATGCAGTTAGACTTGTGAGGTTAAGGTAATTAATGAAAAAGAATTGCAGCCTATATTTTCAGCCTTCAAATGTTAGGACAGTCTGGTTGTAACCAGAGGTGATAAGCCACAGGGGGAAAACTCAGAAATCCACCTCATGAGGAGGAATTATTCCCATGATTAAATTATATGCTGTCAGATCTGGGGGCTCACATCAATCTCTGATCAAATATGTATCTGCCTGTCAAGCTATTCTGCCTCTGAGTGGAATTAATTCATTCCTCCTACTGAAAAAATTAATTTAAATCCATGTCAGACAACTAGATAGTAAAAATGAGGTTGTGAAAGTTTAGTAAATTTTTATGTCATTTCTGTAATCATGTTTGTGGTTGAGGTGCCAAGATCTCTTTTTTTAATATATCAGGATCTAGCAGAATAGCTGTGGTTGAGTAAGCGCCTCCAACTCCATTAACACAAAATAGTTAGTTCTTCTTTTGATTAATCTTCTTTGAGATTAATGTCATTTCATGAGATCAATTCTGAAAGGGTTTATTCTTTGTACTGTAAGAATACCTTACTCTGCTGTTTTCTGTTTGTTCATTTAATGGTGCTCCTGTTTGAACTTTAGTAAGAGTATTCCAGAAGAATCTGAGATTAACTATTCTGGATTAAAATTTAAACTAAATGCAGCTCACGTGACATTAAAATAATAATCATGGGAAATGAAAAGCTTAAATATTTGTATACTGGTACATTTTGAAAACAAGAGTAGAAACCAGTTATTTTACTGCAAAGCATACTTTAAATTACTCCCTGGATTAACTTCACATTAAATCCGATTCACTGCAATACAAATGTCTTTCTTTAATACCTGATCTAGGATCTACAGGAGGAAAATTATTACATTTCTTTTACTTGCATTTCCTCTTCATATAAAATGCATTAACATGTATCAAGCATTAGATATTAGCAGTATTTTGAGGTATATGCTGATCTATGCAAAGTTAGAATAACATTTGTCAGACAGTAAATGTAAAAGATAATAAAGCCTGGAGATTGATAGAAAAATCATACAAAATACTTATAGTCCTTTATTACCTGAGCAGTTATGGCATGTCTTTTTCTTTAGGGTGTACATACACCTGCTTTTTTGTTATTGTTAGCCATTCCCACGTGTCTCACTTCAGTTTCACTTTATTGAGCCTTGGGCAAGTTTCTTCATAAAAATACATGAATATTTTTGCTTTTTTAGTTACTGTATTAAATGTCAGTGTGTCTACTCTGGCTTCACATTTCATTCATATTCCTTGGCCGACTATGGCAGAGGAGGGCTTTAACCTGACTTTTTTGCATACTCTCAGTTAATCAGTCAGGCATTCAACACAGGCTTCCTAAAAAGGAAGCAAATCCATCTTTTAACAACTGTTTCATTTGCCTTAAATGTGAAAAAGCCAGATTTAGAACTCTTCATTGCTTGATTTGATCCCTCAGCCTCATGGTAAGTGCACCTTCTCTACTTCAATATATATTTCATTTATTATGTATGGGAATAACTCTTAACAACTTTAATTTAAGAGTTGTTAACAAGCTGAAGCAAAGTTTTCAGCTATGCATTTACCTTCCAATTGAGTGTTTAGGAAGGCTTTTGCTTTTCCATGACTTTTTTTTTTTTTTTTTTTTTTTTTTTTTAGGTGTATCCTTGCTATGGTAAGAGATGTAGTCATGTTTTTCTTCCTTTTTTTTCACGTGTGAATCACTGCACGAAATGGAAATATCTGGCCAATGTTAACGTTGAAATCTCACACATCTTTCAAAATTGCATCCTTGAATCAACTTAAAAATTGCTTGGAGTCCACTAGTTCCTTTAACATTCCTTACAGTTGACTTTCTAGTAATCAACTATCAGAAAATGTGGCATTGAGAAAACCCCAAACTCCAGAGAAATAATGAGCTGAGACAGATAGAAAACATCTTAGAAGACTCACATCCTAGTATGGTCAAATCTAGTGTTATTGAACAGTGTATAGCAGATAGCCAACCAGGGTCCTGACCTTGGATATTCAAGCCATGTGAGATCATAGATAGTCTTTACCAGTTACTGTAATTTGCTGACCTAGAAAAGGATGGTGGTTATCCAAACAGTTGATATCCATCTGATTCACTGTCAGTTCCACATTATCTTTCCAGAGTGAAATTGCACTCTATTGTGACTATTTGTAACCTGTAATGGCAATAAAATCTTACAGACTTTTTATCCCACTGATCACAATCAAACCCTTATTAACCTTGAGGTGTTATTTTTGTGTTTTGCTTGATCAAAGCACACATGCAGAACCACATTCTCTAGAACTGAGCTGTTAATTGGCATTGCACTTTGTATTCCTTTCACCATTAGCCGTTCAAGAAGATCCTACATTGTATACTGAAGACATTATGTAGGTATTTGCAGTTGAAAGCAATACACAGATAAGAGACTACTGAACAAGGCACTTTCTAACTTGCATTAATTTTCTGATATTTAACTCCTGTATACTTTGCTCTAGTGTTTCTTTGTGGCTTGTTTTTCTTGGGCAAATTACTGGTTTACTTCTCTGAGTAGTGTTTTAGATTAAAGTGAACAATTTGATTTCAAAATGAAGATTCTAATTAAAATTATGCTGCAATAGGAAAATCTGAAAAGCAATGGAAAACAAGAGTGTATAGTTTGAGAATATGACAGGCAAATCACAGTATGTAGTTACACTTTCTAACAAACTGGTTTACTTCTTATTTTGATTTTTTATACACACAAGCTTTTCCTAAATCCTTAGTAAGTGTGTAAACAAACATTATCTTATAACATTGAATCAAGAATTTACTTGTTTTATGTTTTAAAATTAAAATGTAGACAGGTTCTGACTTGAAAGGAATGTCAAGGCTTTGCAGAGTGCATAAAGGACAGTGATTCATTCAGTAGAGCTATGAAAAATGAAGCACAATTTAGCAATTACATTAGTCATGACCATAAGAGAGCTGCACTTTTCAGGTTAGAATTCGCATCCCTAGAAAAGTACATTTAGGGATGTTTTACTCTCATCACTTTGAAGAAGTCAGATTTTAATTTCCAAGTCCTAGGAAGGCACAGACATTAAGAACAGAATTTTATGATATTAAAAGCTGATTTTGAAATTGTCTTATAGACCACTGCTTGCCTAGGAGCCCAGTAATTTTCCAGCTGAAAGCACTTTCTGGTATACTATTCATATAGATAATAAACAGAACATTTCTAAACAACTTCACAAGTAATTAAATATAGCTGGATGAATTTAGTTATGTTGTTCATTTTGAAATCAGTGTAGGACTTTTTTTTGTAAATAATGGAGCAGTGTATCATTTAGCAGCTTAGAAAGATGGTCATTATGTTGGACATAAAGCCTGAGAATTATTTTTAGTCTGGGGTTGGGTTTTTTTTGCCATAAGAGCACAAGAGGTGCTTTATGTACTTTGCCTTAGGAAAAGATGCTGGATCCGATGCTGTAGTAAGCAGGGCCAGTTGTACAATGGTGTAGCTCCTTAGAACTGAGTGTTAATTAATTAAAGAACATTCTTTCTGAGATAAAGAAGCAAATGTATTTCTTCTTTAGGAAGCATGACACATTCTGACAAATTCTGCTGTAATCCATTTGGGCTGAGAGATATTTTTGTGTATGTTTTCTTTCACCTGGAGATATGGAAATGTTAAATGTATTCTCCAAAATTCTTGATGAACAAGTGTATTCCATGTTATTCTGTGTCATGATCAGTTTGAGCATTAAGTTCTGAACTTTCAATCTAGCCTACTTATATATGTAAAGTGTGAACAAACAG
>JAVHNF010071263.1:2506-15579 GCA_034783455.1 Micropsitta finschii | reverse complement strand
ACTTACAACGTGAAGTCAGCAGAGCCCTGGAACACGAGGAATGCAAACACCATACAGCATCACCTATGAAACAGACAGATGTTACTTAATACCTTGACTTGTAAGCTGCAAGCTTTTGGCAGGGTATTAGATCACATTTGTAGGAGCCTTCAGATGCCAATTTGCTCCTGAAAGAACACACAGGATCACTTTTCCCTTTTACCACTTTGCTGTATTAAGGGATATGGCTGAGGAATACATACTTGTAGGTTTGCTTAGCTCAAGGCCTGGCCCCTTCTTCACCAAGGCACACATACCTGAAGATAAACTGGCTGCTGCCTCTTTCCCTTCACTCCAGTGGCTTTTTACCTCTGATTCTACTCTGTGAATATCATTCTGCCTTGATATGAAAGGAAAATTGTGCAGCACAGGCAAGGTGGTGAAGGATCAGCTAGTCTGTGTCTCAATGATCTGCTGGAGCTGTAAGAGAAGCCATTGACCTTAAAACCCTGAGGCCATAAGTGCTGAACAAATGAGGGAACGAAAGTCATGTGTCCCTCAAATACAGACCAAAGTAAGGGTGATTCAGGGCCAAGAGCAATCACTGCAACCTGTATCTGACCCAGTCACTAGATCAAGACGGTTGAGTTCTCTTGCTCAAACATTCTGTTGTTCTCTAGCCTTTTTCTACCTCCCACTGGTGCAAAAGGAAGTCTTGCAAACTGAATTGGGAAGGAGGGGGTACCACACATGCTGCAGCTCAGATGTAGGATTCAGACAGAAATGGGATGACCTGGTTAAAAATTTCACAGTGTAATCTGGATCAAAAGGATCTGCCTGGATGCCAAAGAACCAAGAAAGAGTGGAGAAGAGGTCAGCTGCTTCCAGTTGGAAACTCATGTGACTGTGGGTTAAGGTCTCAAACATTCACAAAGCTTAGAGAATTGAAACACTCTTTAGTACCTTCTATCTCAACCACTGCAGTAGATACCAACATATATAAAGGCAGACAATGGCCAACATCGCTGCTCTACACTATTTACATGGTGTGGTCAGGCCTCCATTAATTTACTTCATGGAGTTGTGATGAATGCAATTCATTCTCCTCTCCTTCCCCAGTCATGCAATTCCTCTCAAACTAAGCAGTAACATTACTGACTTAGCACCAGTTAATAAGAGTCCTGAGCATACAATGCAAACCAGGGGTTCTATTGCCAGGATCTTCATAGACACCAACAGCAGGAGAGGATGTGAGCACCTGAAGACCGGGTTGTCTTGGGTTTTTTTAAATTAAAGGTAAAATTAAGCTAAAAGCAAAAGTTAAGATCAGCTTCTGAGAGTCCCAGAGCCTTACTACAGCTCCTCCTGAATCCCAACCAGTCTGTCCTACAATATCTTGCTAAAGATGGACCTTGAAAGAGAGTTAATATCAGTTAATGGTCTCTGTAGGTTCAGTGTTAACTCCCAGTTTAGATCTTACAGCATGAGTCCTGCCTCTGGAGTTCCTAGGAGCTGCTGCTGCAGATATCGGAATACATGCATGCCACATCACACCAGGCTGGGGAAGCAGAGGTACTCAGAAGAATAGCCAAAGCTCTGAGGAAAAACATCCCAAGTCTTTTGTGCATTCACTGTTTGGCTGCCTGTAAGCTGCACACACACCTCTAATGACCTGGTTCTGTTTAGATGCATAATTACCTTTTAGGATCCTTTGCAAAAAGAGACTCAAACAGCCACAAACATATCTTGCTGCCTTTAGAGCTATTTATATACTGTTTAGATTGCTTTCTGAATCTATTCATCTTCTAAAAGAATACACATGCACATATGTTTGATATCCCCACTCCCCTTTCAAGCATTTTAGAATCAGATTCTTTCTCCTACCTGACTTTCCTGAAGTGCAGCTCCAGCTGGATCTCCCACAATAGCCAGCAAAGCCACCACAGGGAATATGCATAAAAATCCCACCATGGTTCTACAGCCATTACTCTTTTTCTTGTCAACCAAGAGGAAGCTCTTCCTTCTGTTTGCAGAAATCTCTTCTACTTGATCCATGTCTTTCCTGAATGCTTCTTAGAGGGAGATGTGACAGATACTAAAACATTCTCTTCACAGAATGCATTGGTAATCCTTTTGCATTTGGAGCATTTGTGAGCAGCCCTGCAGTGACTGTCAAAGCTGTGCAGAAGCACTGGAGTTTCAATAAGCTCTAAAAAAATTAAGAAAGAAAAGAGTACACTTTACATTAAGCTTCTTTCCAATGTGCCAAAGATTCTCTCAGCCTCTGCCAAGTGGAATCATGTTACTGCAGCTGAAAGTTGGGCTGGCGGAGGAGAAGCAGCAAAGTGAAACAAGCTGGGATGGACATGAACTCTTTTCTTTAACTGACTGTAATCAACGGACGACAAACGTGCAGTTGTCAGCTTTATGTAATGAAAAGAATTGGGGGAGGGGGTAGAAAAAGGAATCCAGAGGCCAGCATCACGCCCCTGGAATGTTGCATTAGGGATGCTTAATGCTAGAAGAGCTGTCATTAGTCAAGGGCTGTCTTCTGGAGGGAAATAAAAATGAGATGCTGTGAGGGAGCAGGGAGGGCTTCTCTGCTTAGGACATTCTGCTCAGGGAGTTTACAAACTCAGATAAAAGTAAACATCAACTCCAGCTTCCATGAGGTTTACAGGCTGAGAGAGTTGTACTTGTTCAGCCTGGAGAAAAGGCGGCTCCAGGGAGACCTTATTAAGTCTCCCAATACTAAAGGAGCTGACGAGAAATCTGGACAGGGACTTGGTACAAGCGCATGTAGTGACAAAGGGGAATGGCTTTAAATTGAATGATTATAGAGATACCCTCAGTTCAGGACTTCTTACAAAGCTTACTCAGAACTTGTCAGGTTTTCAGAAATAGCATCATTTTTCTCTCTGGATACTCGGTGCTCCTGAGGGGGGGTTGTCCTCAGCTGAGCATTCAGGCAGGGGAAAAGGAACTGTGCACTGATTTCACAAGCAAGTGGCAGGGAAGAAGTAGCTCTGTTGCCAGCCGCTGTAAAACATTCCTAGGGAGTATCTGAAGCATTTGGGATGTTTCAGAAAATTCCTGCACTGTTAATAAAAAATGGGTTAATTTGATTTGTTTCCCCTAGTACATAACCAAGCTTGCAACATTTTGTTGAGAAATTGCTAACAACACCAATCCTAAACTTACCAATGTCTCAAGTCCCCTGAACCAGTCTGTCAGTCTCTTGACGAATGCAGCTACTAAAGATAAGCACACCAAGCTCTTTCCCATGAGTTACTGAAGTATTCTGAATGGAGAAAAGGACAATACTGTACATCATCTATTTACCTTCTTGTGCTACATGTGCGGGGTGAACGGGCATCTTTAGCTGCAGAAATGATTCATGGCCTCTGTGACACATTTAGGATGCTGCTTTCCAATCAAGGTATCAAGCAGAGGAAGCAGGTTATACCTTGATGGATCAGAGTGCTGGGTTTCTTGGAAAGCATAGTTTGCTTTCCCCCCATAAACCGGGAATGCACTGCACCCATCCACATAGGAATTCAGCACTTCTGCATCCAACTTCACCAAACTCATGGCTGCAGAATGCCTCTAGAACTTTAAAAACTGAAGCCAAGTATTTGCTCAGAAACCAGCTCAGCAGCAAGGCCAAGATAAACCTCGGTTATCGTGGCAATGAGAGTCAGATGAGGAAAGCTCTTATGCTGAGGTATTCAGAACTTACAGATGCAACTTGGGGAGCTAAGGGAGACACATGAACTCAATGCTGTGCATGGTAACAATGCTTCTGATAAAGTCTCTGTGCATGTGCACTCCTTGGTGTACAAGCTCTGGTCAGAATCCTCAGTGACATGCTGCTGATAAAAAGCAGAATTTCAGGATTATACCTAGTTCATTAATACTGTGGTTGTTAAGTTTCAAGCACAGCTCTTTTCCATAGATATTTTAAGGATTACTAGGACCAGAGTGCACATCTGTTGACACTTCATCCCTTTTCTCTGCCCTGGGTTAAGAATATCATGGCTTTCCCAAGAGATACTTGAGCTTAAAGGACTCCCAGATGCAGGCACCAGTGGCCTCAAATCTAGAGCACTTGTCGGAATTTAAGCCTCCCTCAGATGTTTCAGACAACTCCCAGGGCACTGTTGCCCTGTGCCAAGGGCAGGTAGTTAGTCAGAACTCTAAATTAATTTCATCTCTGTCTTTTCCAAGAGCTGAAAATACCCTCCATGAGGGCCTGAAGGCACTGCTTTTACACAAGGGCAGAGAACTGCTGCTGTGACTTCAGAGTTCTGATGGATTTTAGAGGTCTCAGGTTCTCAAGTGCAGATATTTGGTTTGGACTCCAGGCGAGAACTGTCATCCTGACTATATTTGGACAGAAAAACATTCCTGGCTTGGGTTTCTGCACAGTGTCTAAAAGCAATGGAACACATTACACTTTGAGGGAATCCATATGGTGTAATGGGGAACAGGAAAGGAAGGCAGGGTGCAGAACTGACTTTGCTTTGTCTTCATGCTGTTAGCAGCAGTGACCAGGACCTGGATATCATCTGTAGGGAGCTGGGATTTTCTAAGCAGTCAAGGATGCATATCCTGAAATCTCTCTGCATGCAATAACTGTCACATGAAAAAACAGACCTTAACCAGCTGTCAGAAGTGAATGAATGCTACATAACGGTGCATAAAACCTACAATGGTCAACTAGAGACTATGGGGAACATAAAGGATTGGATCATTTGCACAACGCAATACACTTTCCTTGTTAAATCACCTCAGTCTTGTTTTGCTCCTTTCAATCTTAGTTGCTGAAATGTTTAAAGGGGGTTATACATAACACACAACATATGGCTCCATTCCCAAGGGTAAGCTTTAGCTCAAAAATAAACTTTCCCCTTCCACGGTTTATTCTTAGCATTTCTCCTCTTCCCCACATTCAGCATTACTAACAGTAAATGTTATTTTCAGCACTGTTTCTAAATATCTCTGCTGTGTTTGCCAGATTTAAGAGCAGAGTTAGCCCTGGTGCAGCAGGTCAGGAAGCACACAGGCACTGCATTGCTCAAGTTCCCCAAACACCACAAGAACAATTTATTACAATATATATATTCATGCTAAGAGGTGCTACACAGAGAACAACCATTAGTGCTACAACTACAGCTGTCTGTCTAAAATCAATCTCACCTCTCATGAAACCTCTTTATTCATGGATTGAGTGTGTATTGTTCAGCATTGGAACAAACTGCTCCCATTAGCTTCCTTTGTTGTGAAGTGGGCATTCTCCATGGAGGTGGGAAGACAGGGAAAGAGGAAAGACCTAATACTTCATGGCTCAAGGCATGAACATCAGCATTTCATCTCTAGGGCACCAGTCCAAATACAGGCCACAGGCAGGGGAGGGAGAGTGCAAGCAGCTGAATGTGATTTACCACATATTGGCTCCTTGGTGGCCCATGTGAAAAGAATTAGCAAATCCTCATATAGCTCTTTATTTTAAAAAGCACTTACATATTTATCCTCCATCTCACAACTTGAGGGAAAAAAAAGCCCACAACAACCCAACATTCCTGCATGGTTCCTGTGGGAACAGCGGTTAAAGCTTGTACTTTTTTCAGTGGGTCATGGACTAAAAAGGATTGTATCTGCTGCAGCAGGGAGCAGCACTCCCCAGAGAGAGGCACAAGAAGAATGTTCTTTAGCCCCCAAGCATTCTCCCACTTTTTATCACACAGCCCCTCGTGATCAGCATCTGCTGGTGTTCCTAGAAAAATCTATGGTCTGCTGAATAGCAAAGGAGCTGCAAACAAGGGCTAGCTCCAGCTGGCAAAGAAAATGGAATATTTTGCTTGACTGTGAGTTTGGAGCTGCAGCTCACACAAATGCATGTACTAGCCTGACCCCGTGTTACCAAAGAGACATGGGCTTGACCCTACTCTGAAGCTCAGTCATGGCCACGTAGCGAGTAGAATTTCAGGAATTAAATGAGGGAGAATTTTTTCTCAGCTCTCCTCAGGAGGAAGAATTGCTTCCCTAGGTGGGAATATCTTGGTTGCTGCTTTTTGGTGGGCTCCCTTAATGATCTGTAATTCATTCGTGGATAGACCAAGCCTCCTGAAACCCTGGGAGCAGCAGGGACTAGTGGGAATATAATCAAAGGAGAGAGGGGTTCTTTTCCTGACTCTGCCTTTCAACAAGCCATCTCTCTCCCTCTACTCCCTCAGTCTCATGCTGACTAAAACACAGAGTTTTGGCCACACTTTCAAAAGGAGTGCTTTAGAAACCCTGGTTCTGAGCATGAGATGAGCTGCTGTCTCATAGCTAAAGTTTTAACCAGAAAGACTCAGCAAGAGCTTCCCCTTCCAAAACCATTGCTGCAAGGAACAGAGCTGCATTTCAGGAGATGGGAGAAGTCCCAGTGAAAACAAAGAGTTCCCCAGCTCATTTGCAGAAGACCTGTCCATCTCATTTATGGGAGACCAACTGTTAAGCAACATCAGGCAGGAAGTTACTGGCTATCCACAGCCCAGATAATACATGAACTAGACAAACTAGCAAGCAGGCAAAGCTAATCACTTCACCCACTGTGGCACTTCACTGTCCACAAGTCACCCCCTGATCCTGGCTCTCCACATAAACAGGGTTATCAGGAAAGATAAAGAAGAATCTGCTGTTTTATTTCCCCAAAGCCTCAGGCTCCCATAGCGCTGAGCCTGTCATGGAGAGCAAAGCTTGTCAAAAACATACCTGGCACACATGGGCATCTGTTTGCCTTCTGTTATCTCTTGTTCCTGTGGCTCCACTGACCATCTTGCTTCTCTGTTGTGGTGCAGCCATTTTCTTCTTACTAGGAAAATGAATGGGTTAAAATAGAGCTCAACAGCTCCTCAAAAGCAAGCACAGCAGGCACAGGGAAATGAAATAACATATTCCCAACCCACATTCTATGTTTACAAACCATTTCTGTAGGTCTTCAGCACGTAAGTTACACTGCAAAATCCAATCTCGATTTTGGCCATACAGTGAACTTCAGAGATGAAAATAAGATCAGGAGACACTGAAATGGAACTTGCCTTTTAAAAAGAATTACAACATTAAACTGAGGCAACCTCTTGGTTCCCTATAAGAATCTCTTCATTAGCTAGAGGGGGGGAAAACAGTCTCCATTTTCTGTAACAGCTGCACAGCTTGGAAGTCGAAAGTTGGTCTTCCTACAACTTCTTTCCTTTAGGGAGAACAATCACTTGGAAGCTTCCCTTCATTTAGTAGCCAAAGAAATCATTAAAACCAAATGAAGCAGATGCTCCCTGTTGGTTTTTCCTGAATAAACTGACACCTTAGGCAGATCTAAAGAGATGAGAATAACATAACAGGTACTGAACAGTTTGTCACCTCTGTCCCTTCTTCCCCAAGTGCTAGCACATGTACACATTTAACACACATGATGAAGCACTGATCAGTTTTACCATTAGTAAACTGCTTCTGGATTTGATGTAGAGCCTTGAGAGAGAACTGTATTTCAAGAAGAATGCTTAGCATTAACACATTAGATGGGGTGACCTATAATCTGGAAAACTACTGACTAGCACCAAATAGCGGTTAAAACAGCTCTTACAATACTTGTCTATTGCTGCCCTACAACAAACATTTTGGGTAAATGTCTGCTTTATTCCAGAGGAAGTTACACTACCAAAAACTTCTAGGATATAAGTATCTGCCCCTCTGATAATGGATCAGATGCCTCAGCCTTGTACCTTCTGAGAACAGTCTTTCCACAGTAAATACTTGGCTGGGTTGTATTTAACACCCATGTCACCTAAAGCTGATTTCAGAATTAGCTTTGGTAACAATCGGAAGTGCAGATAAAGACTCAAATCTCATCTGTTTTCATAGCTCAAAAAATCCACTGAAATTAAACAGCCTCAGGTGAGTATGTTGACAAAGATTATCTATAGGAGTCAAGGGCTGTGACACAAAACTACACCAAGGGGCTATGAAGTTGCAACAAATACTCCTGTAACTCCCATATATTCCACAAAGTTAAAAATTTCTTTAAAATATTTGCCACCTCTTTGATAATGAACAAAGACAGTAGAGAAATACAATGGACTGCTTTAAACATTGCTTGCAATATGTAACAAACAGTATGCTTGTCATTAAACTTTAACTGTCATTAAAGATGTTCGCCACACACACAAACATGTACATACACACACAGCACAGGTTGCCTCTTCCACCAACACGTTACAGGATGGACTCAGTGGATAATATTCCTTCAGCCACACAGTTGGAAAACACAATACAGCTGGGTCCATATCTCAGCTACTGTTTGTACATTCATTTTAATGCTCAGGAAAATATAGATTTTATTTTATTAAGTTCTGCTGCAAAACCAAGAAACAAAAATGAAATCCCTTTTTCTCATGTCTTAATTATTACTATTTATTTTCTTTACATTTTGATTGGAGTATTTAACACCTGCCTTTGGCATTATGGATAGAAAGCTCAGGAGTCTCTGAACACATGGCTGTGCCAAAAGAAAAACTAAAAATGGAAGAAGAGTGTCACTTAGAGGTCAGAAATATTTGTTGTAACAACATATTTTCTCCAATCAGTGTTCACTACTTTATCTCTAAGGCACACACTCTGTCTTTAGGACCTCATTACATCCAAGATCTTGCAGAGCCCATACGTACTAGTGCAGAGAGCATGCTGTCCTAGGTCATTACCCCCCCTACCACTGACAGGCATCTGGCAGAGCTGATGCCATGACTATCTCTGGTATCTCCTCACGTGAAGTGCAAGGGTATGCTTTGCCATTGCCTGCCAAGGTATAAGGTACATCCTTCTACAGCATCTCCTTTTGGAGCAGTGCAAGGCTGACACTGCTGCGCACTCAACACGATGCAGTCACTGGAGCTGGATGCCACTGAAAAGATCTGCATATGGAAGTCTATTTGCATCCAGTCTGGAAGTCTCTTACACCTTCAGTGAACAGGCCAGTGTCCTTTACTTCAGGTCTTTGTGATGGATCAGCAGCACGGGGTGAGGGGGCTGCCTGCCCTCAAGCACCACTCCTTGACCTTTTGACATTGCAAGTAGAGGGGACTTCACACAAGTACCGTTGCTTCTTGGCTTCCCTCTTTTCTTCCCTCTTCTTCCTTGGCCAAACACATCAGCCTGACTAGCATTTCTCATCTAAAACGCAAACAAAAAGGAAGGAAAGGAGGGAGGTGGGGATGGGAAGGGAAGCAAGCGTATCCTTAGACGAAGATCTGAATCCTTTCCCGGATAGCCTGCCTGCAGATGGGGCAGACAGTAAGGGCTGTGCTGCAGTCTGGGCAAGAGCCATGTCCACACTGGAAGACCAGTTTGATTTGGTCATCGATGCAAATGGGGCAGGTGATGCGTTCTTCCATCTGCCGGTAGCGGTTCTGCAGCTCCTCCATGAGCTTCCTCTGATCTGTGGATTCAGAGCTGGGGCTGCACTCCACCTCAGTGCTGTCTGCAGGGGTGGAGAGCAGGAAGAGAGTTAGTTCCTGTGTGCTCTGCCTCATGCAGTGTCTGTTTAGTTAGACTGCCCTTCAGAAGCAGCAATTAGTTCAGACTAAACTCCCTTCACTGAGCCTTATCCGGAGATTCCTCAAGTAATAAGCCTGAGATGATGCTTTCTACAGACTGGTGAGTGTTGCTTTCATCCATTTAGATGCTCAGCTGGTTTGTGTGTGTGTGTGCTTTACTTTGAGTTTGTGTTTCTTAAAAGAAGTTGTCTGAAGTGTCCTGCCTTCCAGAATATGCTGTGCTACCTGCAAGTAAAAACACTCAAAGCTCATTGAAATGCTGTGCCATGCTAGTCCAGGAATCCTGACAGTGCTGTGAGTACTATGCATTCTCAACCTCTTCTTCACAGTTAGGATTCAAATTTCTGGTTGAGTCTTTCAGGACATACATGGTCAAACAAGAAGAAACCATTTGACATCACTTACACTGACTTCACTGTATTCTCATTTGGAATTCCCATCATTACCTTGTTGCCAGTCTGTAGCCAAGACAAATGCTTCTGCCTACTGTCAGGTAAACTTCCTACTTTTTGCATTATGGAGTTCCAAAGAGGACTTCTGGTTTTGTCAGCTGTGTATGCCCAATGCCATGAGACAGATCCTTGCTTCCCCTATGTTCTATACAGGCATCAGGTCACAAGACTGTAGCCTGACTCCAACAAAGGAGTCTGCAATACTAAGCCATGAGCAGCAGGACATGTAATTCATTTCCACGTGCAATTAATCCAAGAGTGACCTCAGCTAGAAAGAGATCAGCTCTCACAGCTGCTATAGAAAAAGCTTCAGTGGGCAACACACATTAATTCTAAGGCAAGTTCAAACCTGCTTCTACCTCCTGACATTGCTCATTCTGGACACTGACTAATGTGGATAGAAAACAATCTGTTTAAAACCAGGCTAAAGAGCTTTATGAAAACAATCCAGTCTAATGATTCCTGGCTAACGCCAGCCCTGCACAGGCACTCCAATTTCAGCCAAGGGAGAAGCAAGGCTGTCACAAGATGTAGTTTTTCCTTTCTCATAAATTTTCACTGTTTAATCACCAGCTGTGAAAATGGTTACACTGATACATGGAGAACCTCATATTTGCTTTCAGTACACAAAATAAGGCAGGCACAGGACAAGCTTCCTCAAATGCCCTGTCTATGCAGCTTGAGCTTGGTCCATGACACCTGAATCTACCTTTTCCTCTCTAAAGGTGGTCAATGCAACAGACAAAAAAACCACCCCAAACCAAAACCAAACAAACTCCTTCCTTACGCTTATCTCACTGGAAACATTGATGATGCTCAAACTAACACTGTACAGGACCCTTCCCACAGCACTTGACAGCAGGAACAGCAAACCTACCTTGTTTCAGTTTTTTGGTTATTGTCACTTGACATTTGATGCACTTCTTCATTCTCCTGGAGCATTCTACCATGAACAATACAAGAAGAGATTACAATTAAGCCCACTGATGCCAGAATCAAGAGGAAGACAACAAACTCAAGAACATCAGCTTTGAACAATCTGAGACCTCCCTGGATGATGAAGAGATTGTTTCTGCATAGAAGTGAGGACACTACCTTCTTTCTGAGCTATGCCCTAGTCTCTTGGTATAGTTTTTCTTACACTAGTAGCAATACAACACTTTTATGTCCTCAATACTCTGTGCTACTGCAACTGTTGCACTGTGGATCAAAACAGCCCTTCGCTCTGAGGGAAAAAGATGAAGCTCTGGCACAGAGTCCTTACCAAGTTCTCTGTGATCAGGCTGTGAGTGCCTTGCAAGATAACAAACTTGCTGACATGTTTGAGCATGCTGCCATTAAAACAATTGAAATGCAAACCAGTAACAAAAGCCAAAGAAGATGGAAATTCTTCTCAGGAGGCTTTTGATGGATAAAGCACTGCCAGCTAGAACTGAAACATCTGGCTTTCCATCTGAATTATCCAGGGCATCTGTAAGCACAAGTAAAGCTGCCTGAGGTAGTCAGAACACTCTGCTTTTCATAGCTAGCTTTGGAGGTGGCACTGAAATCATGCTGGGGTTGTTTCAGGATACAAACAGCACAGTAGCTTCGTGTCTAAACAGAGCTTGATTTATGAGAGTCCAGCTAGAGAAGCTAATGGTGGACTTACCTTCACACACAATACTGTGCTGGCATGGGAAGAAGTGGATGAGCAAGGCCAGCTCTGAGCAGACCAGGCACTCTGTGGGAACCGCCACACTCGAGACACTAAGGTTGGTCATTGTGTTGGGGGTGGTGTGGACACGGCGAAGGCTGCAGGTGATGGCTGAGCTCTCTGAAGAAACCTGCTGTTCCCTGCAACCATGCACATGGAATAAGATTTGAGCCACATACTCCAGGTCCTCCTTCAGCAATCACATAACACTATTGATCGCTGGAAAACACTACAGGGAGAGCAGGAGATGCTCAGGTAGCAAAGACTTGTGAACCTTCACTGCTCTGGTGGGACCAGCTCAGCCTCTAATAGCTGGGATTCTGACTGGATCTATCTAAAAAGAAAGGAAAGAGCAGGGATGACTGATATTTACGCAAGTTGAAATGCTCTTTTGGAGGGGTGGTTTTGGGTCATTTGATACAAAGCCAGTAAGTTTGGGGGGGAGGGAAACCTACTGTCCAGTTTCCTACCAAAGTGGCAGTACCTCCTCCAGCAGTAATGTAACTGTGGGTCTGTGCCCTCAGATCAAACAGAACTCTGCTTTCATGTTTGCAAAGTCAAAATCTAAACAAATGTTTCTCAGAACCAGAGATAAAGCCAGCTCTGACTTGCTGCTCTCCCTTGGGCATTTTCTCAGCAATCTCTTCATCAGTTGAAAAACAAGCATTTATCCAGCTCTGAAATGAACTCTGTGAATTTTGGTGCCACTATTTTGTCGCACTTCCTCTCTGTTTAGACTTTAAATATCTGTAACTGCAGAATCCAGCAAAAATAAAACAGAACCCAGAATTACCCTGCAAGAAAGAAGTTGCTCTTGGCTTCAGTGGCCCACCTTCTCAGGGCTCTCTGTAGGTTTAGAGGCCAAGTCTGCACTGAGCAGTACTAATCTGCTTTTCCCAACTCTTTCAAATGGCATTATGCAGCCTTAAATAACCCCTGGTCAGCAACCAGCTCCAGATGACACAGGAGATGCCCAGACTGACACGCAAAGTGCTTCTTCCAAGATGCTTCATCCCTCCTGGAACAGCAGCTGCATGAGTGACACCCCAGTGCTGTAGGCGTACTCTCTATTTGCAAGAAACTATCAGTAGCCAGTTTCCAGAGGACATGGTTTACCTGAATTTCTGCGAGAAGTCTTTGACAATCTGGACAATCCTTCCATCTGTGATGAGGTCTAATGGAGCCTTTCCCCTGTGGTTTGCATAATGGATATCTGCTCCTTCTTGTGCTAAGTAACAGGCAATTGCAGTTCCAACATTCAGTTCCACATTTCCAAGGAAGCCAGAAGCCTGCAGCTAAAAGATGTGGAAAAACATTCTCTGTTAATAGAAATTTCTGTTATGGGCTTTGATC
>JAVHNF010071257.1:3436-15717 GCA_034783455.1 Micropsitta finschii | reverse complement strand
CACTGCCCTGCTCTCCTGTCTCTTGGCCCTCCACATTCTCTGTAAGAAAAGGTGCTTGGCAGATATTAGGGAAATCAGCTTGTTTTCAGAAGCCGTATCTCTGCTCCCGCTCCCTCAGCTGGTTACCTGAGATAATAATGCCCATGCTCATGTGGATACCTTTAACGGGAATAACTGAATCCGTTCATCGACTTGTGGAAATGTGCGGTTTAAAATAAAAACTACACTCAGCAAGAAAATCCTCCCTGTTGTGGCAAACACATGCCTCCCATTAACCCCAATGAGAGTCACACATGCTTTGAGAGGGTGAACCCCTGAGTGTTTAGCCATACCCTATGGGCTCTACGTAAATACAAAACCACAGAAACAGTAAAACCACCCCAGGCTGATACTGAATGTACCACCAAGACTTTCTAGGTGCACAAACATCCTTCATTTATATAATATATATATATATGCATATATAAATAAAAGAGAATATAGAGCAAAACCACTTATCAGGTATTAGTCACAACTTCTTCAAAGGGATAGGATATTTCTGTTTGAATAGCACTTTAAGTACTTTAAATTGAGATACCAAAACCTCTTCAACATCATTAACCTGGATTGAAAATAATCAATAAATAATCATTTTGCGTGTAAGTATGAAAGGCAGCTGTCTGATACATTAATTGTGAAACCCCTTTCTGTACTAATGGTTGCCATAACCGAAGGGATCGATTCCATTATGGATATTTACACAGTGACCTATTAGGAATACACGGAAGTATCATTTTTTTACATTGATTATCCATCCTTAAAACAGATAGTAATGTATACTTAAATGCATGGATTGCAAAAATCATTTTTACCCTTTATTACCTACTCTTTGTTGAAAAGGAAATCGTTTGAGCATCATGGTCTGAAGGACACAATTTCAATTTATGTCTTAAGAGGAGAGGACCATTATGAATGCACATAAGAAAACATAAATCTCTTATTTGTAATAGGTGGGCAGTCAAGTTACCTAGAACACAAATGTGTCTAATTTCAACCCAAGCAAATAATGTAGGCATTGCTGGGGAAGCACAGAATAAATGCATATTAAACTTTTACAAACAGTATTGCCTTTTGGAAATACTTCTGAATAGCTCAATATAAACTAGCATAAACTCTATTAAGTACACCTGATGCTGGAGGCAGCATGTTTTAATGCGACAGACTTGTACTGTGTCGACGTTCCACAGTAAATAGCAAGGCTACGAGGGAAACAACTGCAAATCCAACCAAAATGGCCTAAAGGTTACAGAGAAACACAATGGAGCAAAATCACCTCCAGCCACAGCCATGAAGGGGACATAAACATCACAGAGCTGATGATGATGATCACCACTATCTGAGCATATTTAGAGAAAATGGAGAGAGTTTAACCTCAGACAACTACTCCTTTGTAAAAGTGAAGCCTGGTCATCTTCAGATGACTTTTACAGAGGAGAAATGGCTTCTTTTCTTTGGCAGCAATTCTGTGTAGAGCTCTCACCGGGAAAAGAGAAGGAAAAATAAAATTAGGCCTCCTAGTACATTTAAAACAAGCTGTCACTAGGTTAACCAAGCCCCAGAGAAGGATCGTAACACCCGCGCTGAGCAAATTCACTTACTGATGATCAAATTAATTTAGCGACTTGCCCAAGTGCCAGTCATCCTTCAAGGCCATCGCCATACCAGCCAACAAAAACCAGGCGCCAGCTCCTCTCTTAAGGACATTACATGTGTCAAACTGAAGGTCCTATTCAAATAACAGCTTCCTGCCAGTTCTGATCTCCTCTCTCATCTTCCATGCTTCAATCTGCTTAAAAATGAACAAAACCTTTTGAAAGTGATGAACCTTCCACCAGCTGGCAAGGCTGGTGGTGGCATAGAGTAGATGGTACCAGACCCTTAGGCTGCCGCAGTAGAACACACATCAATGCCAAGAGACACCTCCCAGGGACTCAGAGAGCAGCCATTGGTCTTTCTGGGTTTTATCAGAAAAGATTTCTTTGTTGATGCTCTTAGATAAATAGGTCTTTTTCGACATGAGCTTCTTCCTTGCGTACATGGTTCAATCACGGAGACAAACTTGCCCTGCTCTACGTCTCCTGCCCTTCACAACAGTGATCTGTAATAAAATTTCCATTCCTATTTAAGTTCTTTCAAAACACATGCATTTGAAGGAATCTGGTGAGTCTTTACAGAGGAGACAGATCTAAATCTCTTGCTGTACTTATCTTCATGAGCATTATTTCAAGTGGACCCCTGCTATTTCTGTGTCCTGGGGTGTGCGTCACAATCCCACAAATAATTCCCTACAACACAAAGAGATGTAGACCAGCAAGACACATTAACAGACAGAAGCAGCACTAGGTTTAACCCAGTGATGTTTTGGCATTATTAGCCAGGGAGAGAGCCTGAGCAGAATCTCAATCTACAAAAGCAGAACCTTGGCTGTGCTCGGCTCCCCCTCCTCTCCTCACCATGCTGGTCTACAGAGCCAGCACTTTATGTGCTTCATGCTCAAAAATACCTCTTGCACGAAGCACCCTGCCATTGTAAGTGCTGCAAACTCCCAAACCTGTTCTGTATGAGACCCCATTTTAATCTTGTGAGCATCCTTTCTTTTTAAAGCATAAGCAGATTAAGTTGACTGAACATCCTTCTTCAGTAATCACGGCAGATGCATTAATATACTGTAAATGAAGAAGGGATGATAAGACTGTAATGAATGCATTATCTCAAATCCCAGATTGCTATAACTTTACAGAAGTAAAGAAATAAACCTAAGAACAGACTTTAAATACTGTTTCAAGGATAAAGTATCGATGTATTGATCTTCTGAGTGCTACTATCAGATGGCTATCTCAGGGTATCAGGAGAATCCATTCACTGCTAGAAAGACATGCCAGGCTGTCAAGGCCTGAAAATTATCCTTGCTAATTATTTCTCTCCTATTGCCCTTTTCGAGTTCCAACTTCTGATTGCTGCCAAAATATTCCTTGCAGTGCCACCAAAATGTTTTCCATTTCTATCTTAACTTGATCATGATGGGAAAACACTTGAACTAAGTCCGCTAAGAATGCAGCAATATTATGTCAAAGATCACATGTGGATGTTTTACTACCTCAAGTGTTAAGCAGGTGAAAACAGCTGGCTATGAAGCTGTCTTTGAAATGAGAGCTTGCTTTTCTTCTACGGAACACAGTTTCACCTTCAAACTTCTCAGAGTTGACCTCGTACTTAAGCTTTCATATGTTTCATATATATTTCAGATTTCTTTTCTTTAAAATGGTCATAAATAACAGATGTTTGCACTGCAAACATCCAGAAATTGCTGTTTTCAGTTTCTTGAACTTGCAAGATCATAATCCTATACCCCAGAAGTACAGCAACTCTATTCCAGGCTATGTCCAGTAAGGGGACATGCTACTCAGCAGACACATACCCTACACTACCAAGGGAATAGGAATGGGAACATTTTACCAGAGGCAACATAAGGAATATCCATTTTTAGTTTTGACCAAGTTGGGTCTTGGTCTTGCTACTACTAAACTGTCTGATAAATCACCATATGGTTCAGTGGGAGGGCTAACAGGCCCTTCATAAACGGTATGCCAGCAACAACAGCATGTAGCTTTCAGCGTTACTTAGTAAACAGCACGTGGCTTAACATCGGTGACTAATATGATTGAAGGTATCAACTTTGGGTATTCCCTGGAGGCAAAGGCCTCCAAACTTTTTCCTATTTAAACAGGGAGCAAGGCAAATATTAGAAGAGGTTGAGGAGAAAGACACAGCTCTAGATTTGAGGATGGATGACTATTTATGTTCAGGAAATAATGGGGTTTACTTGTACTCTCTTGAAATCTCATCTTTTCAATGCAGCTCATTAAGTGAACACTCACATTTCCTGCCTCCCAAACAGAATGAGATCTCTCAAGCAAAGAATTTCAAATGAATCTTTTTTTAAGCCTTCTTGTTATCTCCAACCTCACATTTTGGACTGGATGGAATAACATTTCTTTTTCTTAAGGGATATTATGGTCCTGCCTGGTACGTACCACCATAAGATTAAATATGCCACTTAATTCTCAGCAAGCCACTTTCTTCTCAAGAGCACTGGCGTGCCCTGAGAGGGTCTAGACTTCAGGGAAACGAGAAGAGAATTTCCTGCTCAACCAGGAGCGATTCTTTAAAAATGAGGTTTCCTCTTCTTTTTGATTGCATTTTTAATTTTGGCTACTCATCTGTAGGTAGTTTTGCATTTTAAATGTAAAATCTGCTACTCTTTGAAAACCCATGCAGGCACGGAACACTGAATTTATTATCTTTGTTGTAGGCACTGCCATCCTGAAGGGATGGAAAGGCTTGATGTAGGCATAAAAATCAACTAAAAATCACCCTCACAGCAGTCTGGTTAAGGGCAAACACAAGCGGTGTTGCAGGTATGAACTTCAAAACACAGAGTGCAGATAAAAGGTCAATAAAGACAAAAAAAGATTCAAGAAATTTAATTCACCCCTGGGATGCTCAAATCCCAAAGATCGCTCTCCCTTCCATAACAAATGTGTGACAGATCTTGTGCTAAGGCATGTTTTTAATTCTCAAGTTACATTCACCACCCAGGGTGAGCAAAGTTGTTTCTCCACCCTTTATTTGGTGTCTGAGAGTCTGTTCAAAAACCATATTTGCCCACAATACCAGAGAAGAATGATTCATCCCTAACTGACTACGGAGACACTTTCAATCTTCTTTTCCTGGACAATTAATAGTCCCCTCTGGAGAAACTAACGCTCCTTTGGCAGACCAGGTACCATCTTCTGTGCTTGACTAAACTATTAACAAACTGTAGCCCACTGCAGGGAGGAAAGCTCTTTCCCACCTGGTAATGCTATTTCTAATTCTGGTGGGAAGCCAAAAATTGTATTTCTTACACACGTGTAGAGCAGGAGCTATGGTTTATAGAAAAACCCCTCCTGAGCAGTCAATGGACAATGATACCCAAACTCTCTCTGAGGTAACAAAGGCTTTCCTGCCCATGCAGTGAGCGGCAGGGAGGAAACAGAAAGGGTTGGGATTTCCTGGAAATACAAACCCTCTTTGCCTCCGCTCTGAGGACAGAGAATAAAGGCAAGCCCCCTCTGAGGACAGCCAGCCTAGATAGGATGGTGGTAGAAAAGGACATTATTGGCCTTTGGAGGAGGGCGTTGAAAAGCCCAAATTAATTACAGAATACAGAATTTTCCTTATTAAGCTGGGTAGAAAACTAAGGAGCAAGAGGACACGTGAATTCAGGGGTACGATTATTTCCCCCAAATTGCTTTTTCTTTACAGAAAGATGACTGCTGTTTGTCTCAAAGCATGAGCAAACACACACCTTTTTTTCTCGTTTTCAACCACTTGATTGTTATTTCATTCCTACCAGCCAGTAAACCCTTGCTGTGTTTTAAATCCTTTTTCAACTTTAGTTAACCTTCCTATCCTGTCTGGAAATACAGTGCCTGTGAACTGCTGAAATAACAGGGACTACAATCATATTGCTGCCTGATCTCTTACATCATGCGAAGCTTTATCATAGGAAAAACAAAGCAATTCATCCCTGCAAAGCCTGTGGTTATACCAGCAGCACTGCTGTATCCCAGAGCAGGAATTCCACTGGGGCAGGCACTGCACAAACCGAGTGAAGAGGCACCCTTTGTCCCAAAGAGCTTTAAAATTCAATATAAGAGACAGCAGAGAGATTCAGGTGAGAGGGCAAGGACATAAACATGATTCTACTGATCAGCACAGTCCTCAGTGAATGCATTTCACAGTGTGCTTTCCCCTAGAATTAAAAAGCCTTTCTGTGACCTGCATTATAAAGTCAATTTTAATGAAAACCTTTTCAAACAGATGAATAACCAGAGACCGACTCTTCCTTGCTGGTTTACACAAGCTTTTGGTTATCATCCCTTAGAAGACAGTTCCTTACCATGTGACAAAAGAGGGGAAAAAAAGGTAAAACCCGAATAAACGTACTGAGTTTTCTATCTGCAAAACCATGTCTGACGTAATTTATTCTCTTGGCATGAAATTATAGCAATTGTTTAGAATTCTTCAGGAAAAGAAAACCAAACAAAAACTAAAAATGCAATCAGTAAAGCACCAGTATAATAGATGACTTAAATCATTTCCTGCTTGCTGCCTTAAATCACAACTAACATTGGTGAAATCTATTCCCACTGTTTGAGACGCACTGAAATGACTTCCATGGGAAATACTGGCCGACAAGCTACCAAGAAGCCCATTAACCACATTAAAGTTTTCTTTTGATTTTTTGTGTGCCAAGGAAACATTATCACTTCTTAACACATTTGTGCAATGTTTCTTTTCTCTTTCCTCTCTGGCCAAACGTTATCTATCTTTAATATTTACACAGTGCCTACTGGAATAACTATGAAGGGCCATCCATCTCCAGGGCAGCACATCAAAAAGTCCCAGGACTGTTAGAACTGTCTGCAGGAAAGGGACAATGCTGAGCACTTACCGGACTTCACATGTTCCTAACCAGCATCCCAGGACCCTTGTGTACAGCCAGCCTGGCACACGGTGGTGTGCAAACACACATGACCTGCACACTTCATGCACCTATACACATGCTCCAAGCCTGCATCCCAGAGACACTTGACTGACCTGAACCCCACAGATCGGGGGGGAAAATCCTCCCCCTGGCTCCTTCCTCCAGTCAAGCAGAGCATCTGCCTGGAGGTGGGGGCATCCTTCCTCCTCCTCCTCCTCCTCCTCCTCCTCCTCCTCCTCCCAGCTGATTTTGGAAGGCCATGATGCACCGGCTGGCTCCCGGTGGGTGCTGGCTGGCTGCTCCCGTGTTCCATGACAGGCTGGAGATCACACGCCTCGCTGCTGCTGGGAAATGTGTTGTGGATTATGGCAGGCGCCGACAGACTCCGGGCACGTTGACGGTGCTGCCAGCGCCGCCTCATCCCAGCACTGCAGGGGAGTGCAGGGTTGGCGATGTGGCCCTGGTGTCCTCTCCAAAACCTTGTTCCTTGAGCAAGGACAGGGAGGGAAAACATTCCTGTGGTTGGGGATGTGCAGTCCCAGTGGGATCCCGTGGCTGGAGCTGTGCATCCCTCTCTGGCGCTCAGCACTTGGCTCTCCATCCCTCCCTGTTGATATTCGAGGCTGTTTCTGCAGACCCTCAGCCCCGTGTTCCTCCTCACAGGGCACTGCCAGTGCTTACACAACACAGAAGGTCCCTCCTGCGAGCGCTGCAGCCCCGGGTTTTACGGCAACCCCTTCGTAGGGCATTTTGATGACTGCAAACCATGCCCCTGCCCCGGCAGCTTGCCCTGCACCGAGGTGCCCAGCACCGGGGAGGTTGTCTGCACCCATTGCCCACCAGGGCAGAGAGGTGAGGCTGGGGACGGGTTGGCAAGGGGACACTGGGCAGCGCTGGCATGGCTGGATCCTTCCCACCTTTTCTCCTTTCCCCAGGGAAACGCTGTGAGCTCTGTGATGATGGATTTTTCGGGGACCCCCTGGGGCAGAGGGGCCCTGCACATCCCTGTGTCCCCTGCCAGTGTCATGGGAACGTGGATCCTAACGCAGTGGGCAACTGCGACCCTGTGTCCGGCCAGTGCCTGCGCTGCCTGTACAACACAACGGGCGAGCACTGCGAGAGGTGTCGGCCGGGCTTCTATGGGGATGCGCTGGCTGCGAATCCTGCTGGGAAGTGTGCACGTACGTATGGTCCTGGGGGCTGGCCATGCTCCCATGGGTCCGACTGCAGCCAGAATCCTCCCAGCAGTGGAGGCAGAGGGCGAAAAGGGGATGCCCAACAGGTTTAGGGGCTGAGGGATGGTTAGAGTTGATCCCAGATGCCTAGAAATGGTCTTTGTCCCCTTCCTTCACTGCCATTCTTCCCTGGAGATACTCCGTCCACTCAAAGCCCTCTTTGATGGGGGAGATGTGGCCCTCCATGTTTATGGGGCTCAGCCCTGGTGCCCCAATCCCACTGTCCCATCTGTCAGCCCCATACCATGATATAAACAGTGTTTTGTCTCCCATAGCTTGTGGTTGCAACCCTGATGGCTCATCCCCGGGGATGGAGGGCTGTGATCCCAGCTCCGGCCAGTGCCACTGCCTCCCACATGTGACAGGCAGAACCTGTGGGCTCTGCCAGCCTGGCTACTACGACCTGCAGCCTGCCACAGGGTGCAAGAGGTAACGTGGGGCTGTGGGGCATCAGCAGTGCCTGTGGATCCCCATCTCTGGTCTCTTTGCATCCATCACTCATTCATCCCCTCAGCTGCCAATGCCACCCGATGGGGTCACAGGACAGCGAGTGCCATGCACTGACGGGGCAGTGCTCCTGCCAGCCCGGTGTCGCAGGGAAGCAATGTGACCGGTGCCACCATGGCTTCTTCGGCTTCTCTGCCAGGGGCTGCCGAGGTAACGGGGACGGGGACTGTGCTATGGTCCCCGAACCAGGGCTGGCAAGCATGGTGTGATACCTTTCTGCCACCGCTGCAGCCTGCAACTGCTCGCCGCTGGGCTCCATCACACCGCAGTGCCACGAGAACAGCACGTGTCTGTGCCGCCCCGGCTTCGTGGGCTACAAGTGTGACCGGTGCCAGGCCAACTTCTACCCCGACCCATCCAGCTCCCGCTGCCAGCAGTGTCCTGCCTGCTATGGGCTGGTGAAGGACGAGGTACCGCTTGTGTCCTGCCATTGTGGGTGCCCCAGCGCTGCGTCACTCTTCTGCCGTGTCCCCCCGTGTCTTTGCTGCAGGCTGACCAGCTGAAGGCCAGGCTGCAGGAGATGGCGGAATGGCTGCAGCAAACAGGCTGCGATGCCCACTCGGGCCAGTCTCTCATGATGAGAGATGCAGCCCGGGGAGATGGGCTGTCCGGTGCTTACCTCCTGCAAGGTATGGGGACACCCCTTCGCTCCCCACATCACCGTTTGGGGACCCTCTGCTCCCACAGGGTGCTGTGATATGGTGGGTGGGTGCAAGGAGGACCCAGGTCAGTGCTGGGATCAGCATGGGCGATGGGGTGATTGAGGCAGGGTCTATGCCTGGTTGTGTAGGACAGAGCACTGCAGGGATGCTTGCATCACTGAGGTTTTGGACAGCCAGTGATGGGCATTACTGGGGGCTGAGCAGGGCACCCTTTGAGTGCTGCATCCCATGGTCCCTCTTGAGCACTTGGGAGCAAGTTGCCTTCCTCTTTCATTAGCAGGCGGTGGGAAGGGTCTTGGGGTCAGGGCAGCATCGGGGAGCCCTGAGCACATCCATGAGCATCAAGCAGCCGCCTGTGCTGCCTGCAGGTGCCCGGGCCATCCTCTTGGCACAGGCAGGGCAGCTGGCAGGGGCATTGGGCACCGCACGGGGCAGTCTCAGCAACGCCAGCCAGGCCAGTGGCTGCTCGGGCCATGGACAGCCCAAGACCTGCACCCTGCTGTCGGAGATCGGAGCCGCGCTGCAGTCGGCACAGCGGGAGATCCTGCACGCTGCGGACACCCTGGCTACCACGGTGCGGGTCCTGGGGGGGCTGGTGGCCATCCTGGGGGGCAGTGGGAGGTGCAGGGGTGGCGGGTGGGATGTGACCAGCGCTGCAGGGGGAAGCCTGGGGTCCATGTGGGTACAGTCCTCCTCGCAGCTGGGTCAGGAGGAGCTATCTCCCTTGCTTGCAAACCTCCTCCAGGCCTTTGGGAGGTTCACACTGGTGCTGGGGTGGTGTCATCGGGGGGTCCCTGCTCCTCGCTGGGGTCTCACTGCTGCTGTTTGTGTTTCAAGGAGATTCCCCAGGAAATCCCTCAGCAGCCCACAAACTGGAGCCGCTGGGCTCTGGAGGCACGGGCACTGGCCATAAGGTACATCAGCACGCACAGGAAGAGGAGGCTGCGTGCCCGGCTCGGGGGGCAGGATCCTACCATCACCCCTCTGTGTTTCCCTGCCCTCGCAGCCATGAGGACGCCTTGGCGCAGGTGGAGGCAGTGGTCGGGAGAGCGCTGCGTGCCTCGAACACCAGCTCCGAGCTGCTGCGGACCCTGCTGGAGGGGAATGCGACACAGGATGTGCAGCGTGAGCTGGAGGCCGGGTGAGGGACTGTCAGCAAGGGGGCCTGGAGGGCACCACAGCCCCTTGCCCCTGGCCAGGTCACTGTTATAAGACTCAATAACAGTGATTTAGCATCTGCCCGACAGGGATGGGCTGAGTCCCATCAAACTCATCGCACTGCAGTGCTGCAAAGTGGAGAGCCAGGGTGCTCCGTGCTGGGGGGTGCTTCAGGGAAAGAAGCCCACAGCATTTCCTGCTGCATGCATGACTGAGGCCAGGTCTCAGTGGTCATCTCCATCCTTTCTGTCCCCGGGTGACAGTGGCTTCCTGTGCATGTAGGTACGAGGAAATCCAGCAGGCAAGGGATGAGCTGGGCGCTAGCGTGGCCGAGTTGGCAGCGGAGGCCAGGAGAGCTTTAACAGCCGTGCAGCAGGCGAATGCAGACACAGCCGAGCAACTTCTGCGGGTGTCTGCACTGGGGCAGGTGAACAGCGTCCACACTGAGGCTCCTGCTTGCATCCCTATCCCATGGGGCAGTGCTGCCTCCCAGGCTGGGAGATTGCGGTCATGGAGCATTGACATCCCTGCTCCCGCAGCAGACGCTGCCGGCGCAGGCTGGAGACCTGGCACAGGACACGGCAGCCCTGGAGCAGGCAGTGGAAGCTCAGGAGCCATCAGCTCTGCAGGCCATGGAGGCATCTCGTGCTCTGGCAGCCGGACTGCACCAGGAGCTGCAGAGGACTCGTGGCTTCAAGCAGGTAAGCGCTGCTCACCTGCATGGGGTGTCCCCGTGAAGTAAGTGATGGGGATCCATTGTTCTAGCTGGAGTAACGCTCAGGCTGGGTGCATCCTTCTCCACCTTCCTACCCAGGGCATAGAGGGTGGTTGAGCCCCATTCCCACTGCTCCAATGACTGGGATGGGGTCAGGGTGCATGTTTTAGGAGACATCTCCCCTTAGGACCCCCGATCTCCCAAGGGAGAGCCAAGCGCAATCAGACTTGATCAGGGATCCACGTTTCCCAGCTGGGTGCAGCTCTTTGCCCCCTCCCCAGCCTCACTCCTTCTCTCCTCTCCTCAGCTGCAGGACCAGGCTAGCTCTGCTCGTGGCACAGCCACATCGGCCGTCTCACGTGGAAAAGCTGTGCTCTCCAATGCAGAGTCCCTCCTGGCCAGCGTGGAAGGTAAAAGACACCAGCCAGAGCATCTCTGGCCACAGCTCGGCTCTCATCACGCTGGCTCTGGGTACCAAGGGGAGAAAGGGACAGTTTGGTGATGGCTGGGTTGTCTCTGCAGGCATGAGGAAGGTGCTGGGGCATCGGAAGGGCCAGGCTGCCCTGCACAGGAGGATGGCGCTTGTGCGGGGTAGGACGATTGTGGAGGCCCAGAGGAAGATTAAACAGGCAGAGAAGACACTGGGGAACTCCTTATCCATCTCCACGGCAGCCCAGAGGACAGCCAGGGAGGCTGAGAAAGTCGCTGGGGAGAGTGCCAAGGTCTGAGCAGAGGGATGTGGGGTGCGGGAAGCCCACATTGGGCTGCAGGATATGGCTGGGCTGGCAGCCACCTCAGGCAGAGCCCATCCTGCTAGAGGGCTCCCAAACACAGCTCCTGCTGCTCATCCAGCACAGCCCATCCTTGTCTGCATTGCAGATCAGGGGGATGCACCCGACCAGGGCTCCAGCCTAGGAGCCAGCCATGGTCCCTCTGCATGTCCCGATGTGACTGTCCCCATCTCCATCCCTTTGCAGAGGGTACAGGCTGTGCTGCAGGAGGGCAAGCGTGCCCGCAAGCACGCCAGCCAGCTTGCCATGCGTGCCAATGAGACCCAGCGGGAGCTCTCCCGGCAGGAGCATGTGGCTGAGAAGCTCAGGAGGGACCTGGAGGAAGCACATCAGGTGAGCTGGGCACCCTCAGGCAGGCTGTCCTCCATAGAGCCTGGAAGGGGATTTGCCCACAGGGGAAAGCATAGGGAACAACCTGGGAGTTCGGGCTCCACTGTATGGGGATGGCCTTGGGGAATGTTCCTGGGATTCCCTCCCTGCTCCTGTCCAGCCAAGGGGCAGTGGTGTCATAGAGTCATAGAATGGTTTGGGTTGGAAAGGACCTTAAGATCATTCAGTTCCAACTCCCTGCCAAGGGCAGGGACACCTCACACTAAACCATTCCACCCAAGGCTCTGTCCAACCTGGCCTTGAACACCGCCA
>JAVHNF010071249.1:20207-30207 GCA_034783455.1 Micropsitta finschii | reverse complement strand
GAAAGGAAGGATCCGTGTGGCTGTTAATACTCGCGATTCAGCTGGAATAAAGTGTTCATACAAACGGTGTGTGCTGCTAGATAGCAGAATTTATAGTACTCCACCTGTATGGGATATTCAATAGAAAGCACATTAAAAGGATTTAGAGCAGAAGAAGAAATCACTTCACTTGAAATACCATGGCTGGGTTTTGTTGCAATAGCATCCACCTCTTTTACTCTGTTAAGGATTTATACGATCTTCATTGTGGCATTTTTTGACTTCTTTATCCCTCTTGATTTTGGTTTGGCCTTTCTCAGCTTTCATCTCCCTGTTGAAAGTAAAGGCTTGAACTCACATTCCCTGGAATGAGGGGCAACCTGATTAACCCTGGGCCCCTTTAGATCCTAAACACAGTGACAAACCCTCCCTCACCCTTTAAAACTTTGTCTCACCAATGATCAAAGACTCAGAAGGGCCATTTGTGACAAAGCTCACAGTGTTTATAATGGGACTAGGACACCATCCAGAAATGTTGAGCTGCAACCACATAGAGGATAAATGCAAAGCCCAGTGCTTTAAAATATCTCTGGAGACCTCTCAAAATTGCAGAACAAATCAGTAGCTTTTCTTCTCACTTGTCTTTCCCTTCCCACGTTTCTGGTTTTCGACAACCTAGATGTATCATTTGCTAATATCAGCCATTTTGAACAGTCAAAGATATTACTGAGGTTTGCTTTTGCAATCCATTCAGCAGCAAGTCATCACAGTACAAGTACCAGTAGGCATCAACTCACATAAGCCTTTTCAAGGCAATATGGCAGCTGAGAAGCTGCAGTGATTGAATGGTGTGGAGCAGGTGGGTAACACCATTTCCCTGTAAAAGCCTGGAAAGATTACACCTGGAATCATGCCTTTATGCCTTTTATCAGAAGGAAGCAGACAACATGGAGGGAGCTCAGAGAGAGAGCAATACAAAATGATTAAAGGGCTGTAGGGAGAAGGACTGGATAGAAACAGTTGGGCATGTAAGTAAGGCATGAAAAATAAATGTGTGTAGTTTATGTAAGCAGTCTTTAAAGAGAGGGTGTGATGACATAAAGTATATATATCAAGGAGGGAGGGGAATTATGTGGGTTGGTAGGAGGGATTACAGCTAAAACAGAAGAAGTGAAAGTGAGAAAAGGAAGATGTACGTGGCCTTATGAGGAAAATTTTCCAGAGAGTGAAAGCTACAGAACCATGGAGCAGTCCTCTAAATGAATTGGTGGAAGCTCCATCTCTGGGGACATTTAAATCTGGACTGTACAGAGCATTAGAAAATATAAAAATATACTGTAGGGAACAATTCTGCACTGTCAGGGGATGGACTAGATGACTTAATGCATCTTTTCCATTTCTAATTTCGATGATTCTATGGCTCATTAATTGCATATCGTAAAAATGCAGTAAAACTTGATAGGAATTAAAAAAAAAAAAAAAAAGAGCCTACATTGTAGGAAGGCTGCCAGGCTGAGTATAGATGTATTCCTTAAAACATAGGAGACAAGTACATCCCTCCTTAGGGCTGTTATTAAAGTTATTCTATTCACATTCTCTTTAGGATATTCATGCTGCATGTAGCTGAGTTCAGGATAGGTGATATTTCCCATGAGCCATTTTGTGGACTGATGCTCTACGCTGCTTCTTCAGGGACATAAAAATGCACGGTTTCCTACACTGGGGTATACCAGGGTGAAGTTAAGCAGTAATCTCCCTTTGCAGAATTGATATTATACAAGGATCAATCTTTTTCTGGTGAAATACAAAGAACTTTGGCTGATTTCAGTTGTCTGGGACCTAAACATCATAGTGCTAGCAGTCCCTGAATCCAGAGCATGCCAGAAAGCTCTGTAGCAGTTTATCAGTGCGAGGACGACATTTTGATGAAGTCTGGGATTATTTGTTGGAGGTCTTTAAACAGACACTGGGTCGTGATCCTACACATTTGACTGTCCAAATGAGGTCATCATGCAGTTCCAGCCAATCTTTCCCTCCTCCAGTCAAGTCTCACACTTTGAGTAAGAGACTCATGTAACAAGCTGCTGCTTTTTCAGCCTTTCCCACAGACTGAGCTATATCCTGTATTTTCATGCAGGGCATCACAGTGGCCTCCTACCTCAGACCAGTCACACTGAGCAGCAGATGACTGGCATGATGATCTTGGAGCAGAGAAGAAACCACAGCCTTGCACCTCAGCTGGGAACAGACTGCACCTCTTGGCATGTGGTAGACTATGACATTGACCTAAAAGTGGGGAAAATAATTCTTGAAAAGCCTCTGCCCCCATAGGGACTTTGGGAACACAAAACTGTGGCCAAGTTCTTGCTTTAGCTGAAGCCATTGGTACTCTGTCTTCATCAGTGAACTCACACTAGGCAGCTCGTGTGTTGGGCTTTTTTTACCTACTTGTCTAGAATAGTAGAATAATATTTAAAGTGCAGCACAGTTGGGTGCAGCTGGCCAGTAACTCAGCTTTATGGTGTCTTAGCAGAAAATTGAGTGAGGCAGAAAATCAGGTGGTACTAGCACATATACATAATATATTTCATTTCACTAGCTGCTTGCTAAACACAGACCACATCTTTTTCTTCCTGCCTAAATGTGCTGCTATGGAAACTTAAGTCCTGTCCTCTTAATTTCTAACCTCTGTCTGTGAACTGGCTCTGTCCTGAGCTGTCTTCCTGACCCTATATGCTGCAAAACATTGAGTGAATCAATTTATGTTTCCATTTGAAGATCTTGTTACGGATGTTTGTTTTTAAGACCTGCACAAAATTCTTCAATAAGTTAGAACAGGGGCCACTTTTTGTCTGAAGAGCTCTATAATAATCAGCTCACCGTGAGCCTCATTGAAAAGCTGTGCCTGTCAGTAGCACATCATGAAACTGCTGTTTTCCCTTAAACTCCCATGATGTTTTTGACACCAGTCAATTCACACAGTTAGTAATAACTTCTTGTATAGGGTGTGTTTATAGAAATTACCCCCCCAGAAAAGTGACTGAAAAATAAGGGGAAATGCATCTGGCACATCTCTGTGATGTTCATAAGGTAGGCAGCAGTTCCATTTCTGAGTGAATGAGCGGGGAAGGAGAAAGTCGTGCCAATTTTAGTGACTGTAAGAGCTAGCTTGTAGGGTGAGATAAACCCTAAACCAGTGAGGTTAGCATGGCCACATAAGTGCACAGATACTTAAAAAAAATATACTTAAAAAAAGAGATAAAGCTTAGCCTCGTCATCCTCCAGCTTGGGGCTCGATTAAAGAACAGTGATTTGGTTTAATTTAAAAAACAGTAAGAGGCTGGGACAAACCAAGGTGGTCATTTCAGAGGAAGGCAGGGCAGAGTCCTAATTGAGCTATAAGCAACTTTGACTGTAGGGGAACTGAAGGAGAAGGGAGAGGTTAGACCAGTTGGGTAGTAGAAAGTAGTAGAAAGGAGAGCTCTTTGTTACTAACCCTTCTGGTCCAGGGTGGTGAGATGCCAGGACTGCTTACAGCACAAGCATGGACCTCAGCTCTGGAGACCTGTTCAGACTGTTTCTGGGTTGCTGAGTAGGGCCACTGCTGAACTTGTGTCTCCTGAGTAGTACGTAGTGTGTTATTGCTATCCCATTGGACCTTGATGTCTGCATGCTTTGTTAATGAATCATGGCACAACAGCATCACCACAGAGTCGGTGAAGATGCTTCAGCATCAGGGCTCTTTGGAAGAATCTCTATTGTTCTACTTATATTTTCCTTCAGGACAGAGTTCATGCAAATTTTTCCTTGCAAAGGGGAAGTCTTTATTTCACCCTTGCTGTCTGCTCTGCTGTCTGCAATAGAGTAGCAAAATGTTTTACAGTAGTAAACCTACTTTGGGTGGTCCCTTCCAAAGCTCCCCTAACCTCACTGGCTTCTCTAGATCCCAGCTGCAAGACCATGAAGGCTGCCTCTGTTGCTAAAGTCTGCCTCTGTTGCTATTCTGCCAAAAGAAAAAGCGAGAAGACCATGAACTACACTCACAGCCTATGAGACCAATGCTAGCATCTGAGAAAGAAGTCTTAAAAGAGTAATAACATTAATGCAGATGTAGAACTGTCATATTTAATTTACAGTGAGCAGACAATTCCAGGCAATCACTCCCACAGCTATCATAACTCAGACACATTGCATATATGTGTGTGTGTGTGTGCTGCATTTATATGTGTGTGTGTATTGCATATAGATATGCAGAAAACTCATTATCATGTGCAGTAATGGTAAATATTTCATGGACCTCATTCTTTAAGTCTCAGTTCTTAGTGAAGCCACTGAGGGAAGTTTTACCTGAAAGGAAAATGACAAGGGCAGCAGGGTTTGGTTCCATGCCAGCTGGTTGTCTTTGTCTCTGTGCTATTCCATGGTGGTGACAGTAAGAGCAAGGGGACAGCCCCTCTCTCCCCTGGGGGGAAGGACCCCTGTGCCACAAGGAGCAAGCAGAGCAGTGCTTGGGTAAGCAATGCATTTTTGATCTCCTTTTAGAGAGAGGAAGACAGTGAGGATGGATGGAGGGAAGTTGGAGCAATGGCTCTGCTGCTTCTCCGCAGCCTGAAGCTGCTCCCTGGGGAAAATGGGAGTCTGGTATAAGCTGCTTATTGATTCTTATATCTGCAATGTCCCTAGGAGAAGACCTAGCTGGAGACTGGCCGTCTATTTTTGCTATGTAAAACTAGATTGCCTCCTTGCAGCTTGTTAACAAATTATTCCACAGAATCAAATGAGAAAACTTGATGCCACTTCTTTGTTGCCTTAGGCTGTCAATCTGAAATGATGCTCATTTGACCTGACCTGTCTGTTTGCTGTGAAGCCTGACCTGGTACTGATTCGTCAAATCTGAGCTGATTCAGCTCTCTTTGTTCACCTGTGGTCTTACTCCAGCAGAAGTCTCCTAAGAATTAATAGACTACTGCATGTGTATAAGAGGGGAAGAATCCGGTTTTTGCTGAATGCCAGCATGTTTCAGACTCCTCAGGTCCACAGACAGCATTGCTCATGCCAAGTTTATCTTGCCCAGAAAGAGTCTTCTGCTTTTCTGACTCCTTTCTTGTCAAATAGAAACCAATCAATTCTCACAGGGTATTGAACTGAAACCAAAAAGCCAGTTTAAAATGTATCTTGCTGGAAATTGGCAAGCCTATCTACCTGCTCCACATCAGTGCTTTCCTGCTCAAGTACTGTCTTTACTTGGCAGCAACACGAGATGGAATAAAAACAAGCAGTTCTTCCCAAATTCCTGCCTGCTTAAATTTACATACAAGATTAAATGATTTTTTATCTTGTTATTATACCCCCTGGGTTCCTGCAGTACAGGTTGTTTTATGCATAAATCATTTATAGCTGACACATTGCCTATAATTTTCTCCCAAACCTGGTAATTTCTTAGTGCAGTAAATTCACTATAATTTATAGCAGAAAACACCTTGGAGTTACTGAGCTAACATTCCTCACTTGTGGTCCTAAGCTGTCAGGTGTTGCTGTGCTGCTGCCTGCTACCAAGCAGCCATTGTGATTCCCTCCAAGCAGCGCCTGTGTATCAGACACAAAATTAGGCAGGGAGACAGAAAGACCCCAACAAGTTGTTTGCAAAGTGGTGTGGAAGCAGCCAGACAGAAAGACGCTTACTTTGGCTTTTATTTTGGCATTTTATTCTATCATGGGCCCGAGGAGACTCAGTCATCCCACAGCAGTTAACCTTTTCTATTTGATGCAGTTTAACTCATTAATAAAATAAAACAAAGAAAGTTTCCTGTGTGACATGGAAGAAGTTTTTCTGAGGAGATTAATAACTGTCTCAGTCACATGTGGTCAAGCCCTGTTTGCTTCCAGCCATATTTTAGAATTCTCTGGAGCATTTTTGGTGGTAGCTTGTCAAAAAAGCCGCACGTTACCCTGATTTATCTGAGAGCCGTTCAAGCCAAGCCTGGAGCTGCTCAGCTGTGCTTTGCTTGTATCATTTGTCCAGTGAAATGATAAGCTGAAAGCTCTTGCCTTGTAATACCAGGTAAAACGTGTGTGTGTACTGCACAGCCTTTGTCCTCAGCAGCACGTGAAGCTGAGGGAGTGTGTGTGTAGCTGTTGCAGCACTTTGAAAGTTGCTTGTACAAAGGTAGTTGCTCCCCTTGACAAAGAGAAGGACTAATCATGCTCCTTTATATGCTTTGCAAGTGCAAAAAGGAGTTACGTGGACTAGGATGTGAAATTCCAGCTCATCCACTGCTCAAAGATAAACGTTCTTCCATGGGTCTGTGGCCATCCTTGGTGAAAACTTGGTCTGATCCATGTAGTGCAGCTGAGCCATGGTGTGTGCAAGGCTGTGCACGAGGTCAGGTCCCACAGAGCAGCTGCTGCAGGGTAAAACCCTTTCCTACCTTCCCTCTTGATGCCATTTTCATGTGTCTTACCCAACGGGAGATGCAGATAATGAAGGGAACCATCAGAAACATCTTCTCCTCTCTCTGCACACACATGGGGGGCACTGGGTCGCCTCTTATTTTCCCTCAAACACCCTCAGACCAGCACAGGGTGGTGGGGCCAGTGGATGTTCCATGGGGCTGGCCCGTCACAGGGGGACTTGTTTAGTCTAGCAAGGGGGTGGCTGGGAAGAGATAGGATCGCTCTCTATAAATACTTTGGGGGTAAACAACAGCGAGAGAGAAGGGATGTAAAAAAACCCCAATTATTATTTTCAGCTTTAGGACCATGTTGGCACATGAACAAATGGTTATACATTGGTCACAAATAAGTTTAGGCTGGAAATTAGACATAAGTCCTATCAGCAGAGCAGGGAGGTCCTGGAACATCTTTCCAATGAGAGCAGCAGCAGACAAAACCAAAGTGCTGTCAAGATGGTGGTTGATAACTACATGAAAGGTTTTATATCTTATGCTTTTGCTAAGAAGACAGTGGCTGTAAAGCATGGGAGGTCCTTTCACGTCTGGCTTGTGCTGCGATGTATCTCAATGCCTCCTTAAGCTCCACAGGGAGGGACTCTCCTAAACCATTTCTTCTCTGAGAGTCCAGAGACATCAGATTCTTCAGTTCAGGGACTCATTGGTCAGGGAAGGCACATTCTCTTCCTCACGCTGCCTGAGCTGAGATCAATGCAAATCAAACAGGAGTCTGGAGGCTCAGAGAAGGTAGCAAGATCTAGGTTTTAAGAAATTATTTTTCAGAGAAACTTATGGGTTTCTGTCAATCTCCACTCATTATTGCCAATGTCAACAGCCTAAGTTTTCATCACTTATTTATTTCTAAACCGTAACTATTTACCTTTGCAATCACAGACTGAGGTTTGAAATACCTACAAGTTCTTTCTCAAAAAACCCCAGCATTTCTAAGCCATTTGTGAGCTTTTTTATTTCATTATTGGGAGTTTTCTTCACATGCAGAAATAATATTAGGAAAATAACTTCTTTTTAAAGATCACTGGTGTGTTTTGATCAGTTTTTCAGCTATATTTGAGAAGAATGTATTGACACAGAAAATAAGAGTAAAAAGGCATGCGAAAAGGCAGTGAAAATCCAAATAAAAGGTCACAAACTATTAGTAGCAAAATTCCGCAGGTCACAAATCACAGAATTTTAATCAATACAGCTCCTAGTTTGCAATTAGGACTGTTAAAAGAAATGGAACAGTATTTAACTGAATATTTAATACTGGCTAAAATTGCTGCTGCAGTGAAATTAGTTTAGCAGGACAGGCAAGTCTCACATCTGCCTTTACAGAGCTGCACAGACTTGAAAAGCAGAAGTGAAATATCAGGTAAGGTTTATACTTGCAAACACACCCGGTGAGCATAGCAAAATGCCTTAGTGTAGGTAAATGTATAAACACAAGAAAGTAATAGCCTTTTGGCTCTTTTCTCATGGTGGGTTGTTTCCCTATGGGAAGTTGTAGGCAAAATCTCTTGTTGGCTGGCCATACTTGTCAGTACGTGGTAAAATCTTTCAAACCTCAGCAGGACTCTAACACTGCCTGCCTTTCTCCCAAAATGCAGAGGCAGGAGAGAGCCCACCGCCCTCACTGCCATCACCAGTGACAAATCACTGGAGACCTTGTTGTCTCAGCAGCCCCTGCGGCTCTGGTGTTTGAGTTGGCAGCTCTCAGCGTTCCCAGTGTGATTCGGCTGTTTACCATCATGTCCACTGCATGCAAACCCTTCAGAATGTCAAACCTCACAGATTAAAGCAAAATAAAATACGGTGATCACAGGATATGTGACTCCCAAGGCAGCCGTGACAAAAATGCATCCCCGATCACATACACTTTTGCCACTTTAAAGCAAATGCTGTTAAATGAAAGGCTAGCTCTTCATCAGGCCCTTTCAGATCAGGCGTTTTCCTCAGGTCTGTTCTGGAACATGTTTAAAGAGAACTTTCTCTCCTCACCCATTTGGAAAATGTTTTACATTCCAGTGTTAAAATTCAGATCGCCGCATACTCTCCAGTCCTCTCTCGGGCCCTGCAATAAATGTCACAAGGAAAAGGATAAGGAGGGAGAGGCTTTGACTGGGGCTGTTTCAGGCACTAGTTTAATTTTCAGTTGTTTACTGTAGCTTATATAAATTAAACTCTGAACATCCTTCTCCTCCTCTGCTCCTTTCAACAGATTTCATGCCAAAGCCTTCTCAGGTATGCAGATGTAAATCTGGAGGAATTCCCCTGGGTTGACCGAACCGCTGCAGACTTACACTTCTAAATAAGACCAGTGTGCTGCCGATGTGGTTACAAGGTTGGTACGAGCCTAGGCTTTATTTTTGCCTTCCAATGTTGCAAAACTGTGGTCTCAACAGAGTTTGTACTGGACAATTTCCATCCTCCAAGGACCCGACAAGTAAAGCACGTTTGTGAAGAGGGACAGAGATTTCCAGAAAATAAGGGATGTGGCTTTAAGCTGCTGATCTGCTTTGGCACTGGCACAGGAGCTGATTCCGGCACAGCTGACTCCCAGACCACTTATTTGGAAAACACTCATCTAATGGGAGAAATTTCAGATGTGCAGCATTACTTTGGAGACACTATTCAAGCCCATGTAAATTCCCATCTTGCAAATCATTTCTAGAACTTGATTTCAGGTTCCTATTGCTGAAATTCATCCACTTCAGAAGATTATGTTTATGTTTTGATGGTGTGTGTATCACTGGAGGCATCCAGGATACCCGTAAAACCTGATAGTGTAGCACTGGGTACTATTCTGAAAGTACCGATGCATGGAGCTCTCTTTCCACTCCCCATGCTCTCACTGAACCTGCCATCCAAATCTCAACAGAGAGACAGACACAGCGGTTTTAATGGTGACATAGTGAGAGTGATGATGCGTCTTTTAACTGGCACAAACATCTAGTTATGGGCTTTTGAACTCCCCCATCATCCAGGCAAGTCTAAGGACATAGCTGTGGTTTTTGGCTTTGCAGATCATTCCCTCAGCTCTCTGTGATTTCTGAATTGTGGCCCATTGCCTTGCTTCTCCAAGCCCCCAGACCAACCAGAGTTACATTGGACAAGATTTCAGAGCAGCAAATATGCTTGTTCCCTAACATGATCCCTCTTTTCTGTCTTCATCCCCATGTAGGATAGAAACAGGGAGAAGCTGTTGCAGGTACAGACCCAGACCTTGCAAACACTTTAATTCATCAAAGAAATGTCAACCATTTGATAGCAGCATCTTCCCTTTGTAAGCTTCATTACTGAAGTTAATGTTCAGGACTGTGGGCTAACTCTTATACAGGTCCAGACACATAGTCCTAAAGCAGAGCATCCAAAGGCCTGTGACAAGCTCTTGCTGTGGAGAACCACAGTGGAGATCCTGAAAATCTGTGCTCTTCTCTTTGTATAAACTTGGTATGTCTTGCCTACAACTCGTGTGTGAGCTGGGAGAGGGTGTGTGCTCACCACCACTCCTGGCAGAGACTCAGGAGAGAGCACTGTCTTGTGGCACATACTGTCATATACTCTGAAGGAGT
>JAVHNF010071249.1:0-10334 GCA_034783455.1 Micropsitta finschii | reverse complement strand
GAATGAGCACCTAACAGCTGTCCTTCTTCTCTTGTTTTTTTAATAGCTGCTGTCAGGTTAGGTACCTCTATAGCACATTATTTTGTTCAATAGAGAGATAGAGATGTATGCCTGCATTTCCTTACATGCCTCTATACAAAGGGAAAATGCGAATATCTGACTTTATTTGTGGAGGAATAGATGCTTTCTGTCATAAAGGAATTATAACAACGTATTTAATGCTTTTAGTAAAAATGTAGTTGAGACTAAACAATATGCATATGCAAAAATGAAGTCTAATTGCCTTCAGGAATTTTAGCATGCAGATACTGTATTACCCACTGAACACGTTTCATCTTGTGGGCACTGAATTTTCCCTTTCATTGCTGGAAATGCTTCTGTCTCTGTTTCTCCATGGTCTGCAGCAGCCTGTTTGCCTACTGCTAAAGCAGCCTTGGCTGCTGTGACCTGCAGGTGAGAAGTGTCTGTTCCTGATGTGAATTGTGAGTGAAAATAGGTGTTGGTGTGCTGTGCAGGTACTTGGCCCTCTTGGGGTGTGTGATGCGAATTGTAAGGGAAGGACTAATTTGTGACTGGGGTGAGGAAGGGCACTGCAGCCATCCTAGTCTGTGATGGGAAATATTCCATGGCCAAATGTGCATTGCTGTTCTCTGCAAGCACATTTTGCTGCCAGACGATGGGGATTCTCCTTTAGCTCCAGCACTCTGTTCTTTATACACAGGGTCCCATAGGCGTTACTAACTGCACAGTCACTGTGAGGCTGCTCTTTGCCACACACTGACAGCTGTCAAGTCCCAAATTTATGCTAATGCTTTAATACGTGTCTTCCATAATAAACAAGATGTGTCCCTCATAAATGCCTCCTAAAACACCAGCACGTAAGAAACATCCTTCCCTCATACTCCTATGCTCTTTTTTAACTACCATCAAAGAAAATGAATTTCTCTCTCTGGATGCTCTTGAACTGAAGGAAGTCAAAAATGAATCTCAACATGATAAGGGCAGAGGTATGGAAAATTTTGACTTTGCTTTCACAGGATTTCACTGTCCTGGCTTAGAAGTCAGCCTGCAAGCCCTGTGGTGACTTTGACAGACAATGTGAGCTGCAAGTATGTATTGCGAAGGACAAGGACCTTTAAATCCATGCTGCTTCCAGAGGAATGTGGAACATGTCCTGAAGATGACTCTCTTCTGCTATGTGAACCACTTGGAGGTGCCCATTTCTCCCAAGAAGATGAGTTTAATTGACGTGCCCAACCGTTAGAAGGCTGATGTCAAGTGAAATGAAGCCCATCTTCAAGTAATGTGTAGCACACAAGCCTAAAGCCCTGCTCCCTTGTCACCTGATTGCGAAGGCACATATCCTCCATCCTTGCCCCTTTGGTTGTGTTTTCCATCCTGAGCAGCTCAGCGCTTCACCCAGGACTGCCTGAGACACAGAAACTGAGCTCTGCTCTGACTAAAACTCTTGGTCAATCTAAGTCAAATGGGCATCTGCAGAGGAAATGAGCACACTGACAATTCTAGGGTCCACAGGGAATTGTGGAAGAAAGAGTAGCTGCTGCTGTGTTCTTATAAATGAGAACATAAGAGAAGTGCTTCATGCCCTGCTTTTATATAAAAGCCAGGTGGCAGAGCATTTACCCACAGAGTGGGAAATACACATTCAGTTCTTTCCTCTGCCTGAGAAGATTCAGACCTGCACCTTCTACAGCAGTGAAGTAACCAGCTAAGCACAGGCCTGTCCCAGTAGTGTGTTAGTTATGTCTGAAGGTTGCCCTCTGGGGACTGATGTGGAAGTTTATCTAATTTCTCAATCTGGCTAGGCTAAAGCAGAGTAGAGAGGCATAGTTCTGTGTGAAAGTGAAATAGAGAGGCGGCACTGATGGATTTAGGCAAGGGAGAAGCTGTGAAAAGGTTTCCAGCATTGCACTGTTGGAGTCAAGCATCTCATTTTCACTTCAGAAGCCCCTGTGCCCTCTCCCTGGGAACCCACACAGGGCAGAGGTCCAGCTGCCTGCAGCACACACAGCTGAGGGCTGGACGCTGGATGCCACTTAACCCTTTAAACTTGTCTGAAGGGATTATTTGGAGCTCCAGTGCATTTAATCCAGTCACTACACGGGGGATAGCGGGACCAGGCAGTGACTGTTGGTCAGGAGTGCCATTTTTAACTTCTCCCAAGGATATGATGGGCTCCTCCTCTAGCCTATGGCCAGCAGCCTTTCCTGAGAACCATCCAGCTCCAATTTCAAGAGCTGTTTTGCCTTGTCTGCTGAAGGCAGTCACGATGCAGCCTGCATACTTGGTTGGAGTTTTTGTCACAGCAAGATTCAGTGAAGAGATATTGGTGGATTGCATCAGTCCTGGTGTTAGGAACCCCCGTAATTAAACAAGGAATTTATTTTATTCTCCAGATGGTCAGGAAGGGCTCCAAAGGCCACTTGTGGTTTATGATATAGAAATCTGAAAATCCTCCATCTAGACTTGGGTGTTTCCTATTCTGTCTGTGGAAGTACAATCATAGAATAGCTTGGATTCAAAGAGTCCTTCAAAACTCCATAACTTCCAAGTAAACCTCTTATACCTTCCTCCCTTGTCCTTCCCATCAGTTGCATCACAAGATGCTACCTGGTGTGAGTAGGAGCATGTGTGCTGTAAGAAATTAGACAGCACTACATCCAAAGATAGTTACTTTTAACGAAGGGCTGTTCTGATAAGACTCAACTTCCATTGTCATCCATCTGAAATAAAGATTGCTTTAGTTTACCTGTAAAGCATTTATTAGAGTTTCAGGCTTTGTGTTCAGTACTAAACCAAGGATGGGTTTGGAGTTTCCTTGGATGGTATTGTTATATCCACAGATATTTTCTCAAAGCTTAAAAACATCAGACAGTGTAGGGCCTCACCAGTAGTTAGGGGTTTCCTGCTGTCTGGATTTACCAAAATCAAGTTTATAAGAGATCTCAGCTGCATCCAAAATGGAAAAAAAAAAGGGCATTGCAGTAGTCAATCCAGTACCCATCTGCTTAGAGCCAGAAATATGAATCCAAGCTCCTCAATTCTCCTTCTGAAGTGTGAGGAAGGCTGGAGTTACTTCATGCTCACTTTGATGAAATGAAGAACTGGAGAATCTGTTGGCATGAGTGGAGGTTTCAGAAATTAAGAGCAGCTTTTAATGTGATGCAAGATTTCTGTAAGCTTTCCATTATTCTGATTTATTAGTCCTCAAGGCAATGTGGAAAGTGAACAGAAAGCTTACTTGAAAAAGAAATTAAATTACAAGGGCTTTCACTATTCTAAGACATATTTGGACTCTGCATTTGCTACTCATGAGGCACGATTATGCTGTGCTGTTGCAATAGACTCCAGGTTTTGGATGGATATATTAGGGAGCAAAAACATGGGTAAAGGTTACCTCTGCCTTTTGGTTTTGGGAAACCCCTGGGCTTTTTTTGGCTTCTTCCTGTTCCCAAGGGAATAGATCCAGGCAAAACGATATCCAGGAAATGAAAGCATGGGAGAAAACACTCAGAATTACCTAGCTAATCAAAAGGATTGGCTGACTGGTATTGCAGTAAGGTATTTAGCTGGCATGAGTCTCACTGGGTTCATCCAGAGGATAATTGACACCTGTGCTAGACACCAAAAGATGAGCATTAGTGCAGACACTGTTCCCTGTACTCATACTTCCTTTCAGTATGGCTGCTAGAGTGGAAGAAGACTCAGGACAGAGATTTGTATGCTACAGTAAGAGATCCAATCAGGAAAATGTTGGTAGTACTGCATGATCTCTGAAAAAGAGAGCCCTGTTAAAATCCAAGTGACTGTAACAGTATTCCTTTCCTTTCCTTTCCTTTCCTTTCCTTTCCTTTCCTTTCCTTTCCTTTCCTTTCCTTTCCTTTCCTTTCCTTTCCACTCCTTTTCTTTCCTGTCTCTGAGAGGCAAGACATCGAATTTCTCTTTTCGAAATACTTCTTCTGTCTGAATTGCTACAGTTTTGTGGTATAATACATTTTATAATATGGTCGTGAAAATAAAACTAAATATTTTGTGGAGCTTTATTTTCTTTCTCTTTCCAACAAAACAAAAAAAAATGAAAATCTAGAAGTCATCTGAAATGGGATTTCTCTTCTCTATGTAGATGAATGGCAACTGGGATCACAGACAATAAATTTTAGAACAAAAATGCTCTGGGTATATTGGGGTAGATTTAATGCCATAAATCACTGGCATAAATTGAGGTATGTTGATTACCAGCTCCTGGGTATCTCCTGTACCTGACATTTTACTCCATTTCTCTATATTTCTATTGGAGTTTCACCAGCACAAAAAAATCAAAGAAGCAATAATACAGTAGAATCACTATAGCCAGCCACTTACTACCCACTGCTTTATTTTCTCCATAATATTTTCGGAGTGTTTTGGAGAGTAATTTTGAACAGTCAAGTCAGAGTCTGCTGAGAACTGATTTCTGTGACCTTACATATTGTAACAGAAAATTATAACAGGAAATAAACCGTTAAGTGATAAACAAGGAAACATGGATACAATTACTTTCAGAACATAATTTTACCCACTCCAGTTTTGAAAATGGAGGGACAGTACTGACTAGAACACCTCAATTCTGAATGCAAACTGTACAATCTGTTATATTAAACAAAGTCAAAAGCAATGTGAAAGATCTCGAATCTATTCAAGGCATGCACCTCATTACAGACTTAGCAAATTAAAACACAAATAGGATTAGAAAAGAATAATGTAACAATCTCCCACTATGGTCCCTGGAGCATTAAGTCATAAATTGGGTTTGCATTAAATTGTGCCTGCAGTATTGAATTCAGGGAAAGAGCTATAGGCTGAAGATAAACCTTGCTAGGCTGGCTAACTTTGGTATGACTGTGTGTTTTCATAAACACACAATGAATTCGTTGCAATCTAAAAGGGCACATTTGAAAACATGCACTTCACATCGTAATTAGAAAATGCAGATATGGTGTAGCTATCCCTGGTTATGCCAAAGCCAAAAGCTGCAGGCATTTGAAATCGTCGCTTCACCTGAAGATGTTTAAATAGGGAAGTTAAGCACTTTCCATCAGATCTCCTACTGTTACACTATGCAAGTTTTCAGGTTTACACAAACCTCTAGCATGTCACAAGCTTCTTTTAAGTGGAGAAAACAACCTTACCCCAAAAGGCTAGAGAGAAGCTGAGTTTCCATATTACAAATGTATTCTGTTGTTATGGGAACTAAAATGGTGAGCGATGTGAAAAGGATCCTCAGCTAACAAAGCCTGGCTTGATGCTATTATGGCAGTAGCTATGCAAAATGCAGACAGATCTGCAATAAATACATAGGGCTTCTTAGGGAGATGCAGATTCCTGAAAAGTATTGACTTTAAAGAGAGTGAAATTCAACATTTGTGTGACTCCAGACAAGCCACTGAGTAATGCTAAGAATTAATTTCATTAATTTTTACTTAATAAAGGCTTTATCCTTTAAAGGTATATTATTACCAGCACCATCCTCCTGTCATTTCAGGGATCACTAATAGCAGCTGGTCCTGTCAAGGTGCTTGTAATTTCCCACTGTAAAGGAGCCCTTCTGTGACATTATACATGGGGTTTACACTTTCTTTTTTAGGGGTTCTCATGGCTCCATTGTCTGTAGCAGACTTTGGCAATTTGGCAGGCAGAAAGCCCTTCAAGCTAGGGAGCTGTCTTTTCTTTGTCAATGCATCTTCTCTCAACTTTTGTTGCTACAGTCTCTTGGCATCTGCCAGTTCCTTCCCCTAGTCTGAACTGTGCAGAATCGTAGAAGCAGCATGCTGAAATAATATCAGCACTCATTAGTATTTTAAGTCTAGTCTTCCAGCCACTGCCAAAAAAGCACATGCTATCCTGGGAACACTTGGATTTCAATAAAACAGCTGGGAGAAAAATGAACTTTGTTCAGTGACTGGGGGATGCTGATACCAGGAGCTGGTGTGCATTGATGGGACTACAGAGCCTGTATCTAAACAGTGTAATCCAAGGACATCCACACATCCATATTTAAATTTGTATCAGACCACCAACCACATGGCATGTTGGGCTAAGAGTAGGCTATTCTTAGTCTCTTCCCTGCAAGGGTTTCTAGGGATGGGAATGCACTGGGGCATTGGCACAGGACTGCAGCTCTCCCTGGGGGAGTGCCAGCTCTGCAGCTTGGATATGGCAGCAGCACATCCCCTGAGACTCATTTTCTGTCATTTATGAATTGCGAGGAGACAGCCAGTGAAGAGGTTGAACCTGGTTACATAGGCACAAGATGCAAGGGCTCTCAAGGTCAGACCATGCGTGTAAGTTCTGGTCCTGACCAGTGAACAAGTGCTCTGTCTCTCAGCAGCAATGATGCTCAGTTCTGGAGAAGAGGATACTGAAAACTGGGGCATCTTGCATCTATAGGTGTACATCTAAACTGAGGCTGCTGGCATTTCTTTCCTGACCCCAGGTCCCAGGGCAACGCACAAGGCTTGCCAGGGGGCTTGCACCCAAAGCTTGTGTGCCTTTCCAGCTAGGGCTCTCTGGGCTGCAGTCAGGGGAGCAGGGATCTGCAGGTCACATCGCACAGCTTACTAGTGCCTCATTTTAGATCCAGTGAGGTTTTACTCTGGGCTGAGGTGGGAAGGGTTTTCTCTCCCTTTTCAGTTTACCAGTGGAGAATTTGTTGGCTAAACAAGGCTATCTCCTCCTCCTGGCTGACAGCTCCCTTCTGGTGCAACCTTTTAACATTTTTCTTGATTTTCTTAAACAGCAAACATTAGACACATTAAGAACAGCAACAACAAAATCATTAAGCACTATAACATTCTCTGAGGAGCCAGACGTATCCTTTAATCGGGTTATGGAAAATTCATTCCTCTTCTAGCCATTTATCTTCTTTGTTTATGCATGAACCAAGTGACCCACTTCTGAACATCAAAAATAACAACAGAGAAACAACCAAAGATTCTTCATTATTAATGGATTTATGTGCCATTTATTTTGCTTTATTGGAAGCCAAATAATCAAGTTCATTTATTCAAATTAAACGCAGCACGCGCTATCATTTCTATCAGTGAATCCAGTTCTCTCACTTCAAAGTCACTACTTGACTTCAGTGGGAAAGGATCTGTACCATGCTTCCTTCTATAATGACTGGTTGCAATAAAGATGGAGAGGTATAGACTGAAATTAGGGTTATATTGTGTTTTTCTGCCTGTGTTAGCTTACACTTCCAGTCACCTCTACAGATGCAAGGGGTGTAAACCGAACACTATAATTTCATGAACTAATATTGTAGACTACATCAGATCAAATTTGTCCCCAAATTCACATGATTTATAACAAGTATAATGTATCTATTATCATGTAATGAGCAATGCAGAGATCTCTGGCACAGATTGCTAATGAAAATTCTATGAATAAGAATAATAAACATGATTCGTGGGTTTGTAGTAAAAATGGCTTATTAAAAGCAATAAAGCCTTGGACTCAGCACTGGCCTAAAACCACTGAATTAGTCAGGTAGACTTGACAGAAATTAGTGACCAAAGAACTCCTCATCACACAAGGCGTGTGCTGATGTGATTCATATTTTAGCACTTAAAAAGCTCTCCCAAAAAGACAGCTTTGGAAGAAATAATCTCATCATTCTATTGAGATTTCATAACAGGTAATTTTTTTGCTGTTCCTGACAAAACTATTCAAAATGAAATTCACTTGATGAGAGAAGTACAGGAAAGTAAAGCAGCAGTAGACACTGCAAAAAATACTGTAGAAAGTTAGTTATATTAAACAAAGCTGTTCATTAATATAGAATCACAGAATCATAGAATGTCTTGAGTTAGAAGAGACCTAAAAATTATCTAGTTTCAATCCCCCTGCCATGGAAGGAACACCTTCCACGAGACCAGGTTGCTCAAGGCCACATCCTGTAGGCAAGAATACTTCTGATTTTAAAGAGACTTTATTGTGTTTAAACTTGGAGTTAGTTGCTCAAAACTGACATGAATTAGGAATTACAATGCAAGCCACAACGGAAATAACAGAGCATTGAAAAAGATCTTTACTAGTGTGGGAAAAAGAAAAACGAAACAAACAACTTAACCTGTTTCTTTAGCCTCACAAATATATTTTGCTGCATTCCATGTTAATATTTGCTTTTTCTGTAAAAATATATTTTAAAAAGACATTTAACCACAAGGTTTTCTTGTCAACATAAAGCTGGCAAGATATGAAATAGTGCTCAAAAGCTGTTAAAAGAATAACTTATGGTAGTCAGAGAAACTGGAAGGTTAGAGGAGAATGTCAAGAGGAGAAAGGTAATAGAACCAGACTCCCAAAAATAGAGAAAGATAAATAGTAAATACTAGGAAACATAAAAACCATCATCATTATCAATGTGCATGACGTAACTGCTGAACAGCTGCTAGCAGGCTTTAATGCCATGTCAGTGACATTAACACTGCTTATGATTTTCTTTTATGTTTCTGACACATCCCCACAATCATGTGCCTTTATAAAAACTTACCACAGAAGATGGCAAGGCATTTGCCCAGAGGGACCGGACTGGCAGGGATCCAATCAGTCTCTTTTCTGTAGTTGAAATTCTTCATTTCAGGATCCAAAGGTGATTTTGAGTGGTCACATTTTCTATTCTTATTCCCTGAGTTATTCCAGGATATGAATGTCGATAATAGATAAGCACATTGCAAACAGACTCAGCAAGTTCTGCCTTTTCTGCCCCTGGAGAGCCCCTGCTCAAGCAATATCTCAGCACTAGGGTGACAGTTCTCCCTGGAGGGGGACAAGAGACAAATCCCTTCTACTCCACAAGCCCCCTGGCCTGTACCATCTGATGAATTTATAGTCTCCAATACAGTTAGGTGTGTATAATGCAATGTATTGCTGAAGACCAGTTACTGTATTTTATAGCTGACATTACAGGGGATATTTTTTCCTATGAAATAAAACAGTATTTGTTTCCTCAAAGGGAAATGTGTTGTCTGTAGCTATCAGCAGGCAACAGTTGCTGCTGGCTAGAGCTAAAGGAGAAAAAAGAGTTGGATTTTACTTCAGCGATATTGAGAAGGATAATTTATCATTCACAGTGCTTTTCCAGGATCAGCAGGCCCATTTGGAAGTCAGTACAGGGTAACTGCTCTTTTGTATTGTATTAAATAATTGCACTAAAAATAAGGGTTACAGAAGATATCCTGACATGTCCAGCACTGCAACAGAATCTGGACTCCTATGTATCTGACTCTGTGTGTAGGGGTGTGAGAGGGTGGGAGGTGCCTACCCTCTTGAGGGTCTGTAGCTATTCACCATCAGGATCCGATGCCTTAATTTCCAAGCACTTTACAGAAATTAATCAGTCCAGTCACACAGTATGCCAGCGGGGTAAAAAGTGAACATGGGCTTGAGGGATTCAGTATTTCCTTTGGTTTTGGCCTTGTTTCAAAGCTTGGGAAAGCACTGATGGGTCATTTTGTGAATTGCTCCCTGGAAGACAGAAATACTTTGAGGCATTAAAGGCAAAAATGATATTCTGAAAAGTACTTGGTATCAAATCCAGAGCTTCAGGTCTGTACCAGAGCAAGGAAACACCACCAGCAATATCTGTCCCAAGAGACCTCCACTGGACTTGTCTGGGGAATATGACTTTCTCTTCCCAGAGGGATTACAGATCAGCTTCTCCTGCCCTACAGATCCCTTGCTTAGAACATCCATTTTTAACTGCTTCTCTGGTTCGTTGAGGGTTTGGGGAGATAAAATTTTCCTCTGAGAAGATGTATTGTATGCTTATAGTAGACCAATTAGCACTGCATATCAGGTCAGATGCTAACTCTTGCAAAGAAAATCACATCTAATACTGTCTGTCACACTGAGAATTCCTATTTGTTTCTTTATTTCTTTATTTTTGCTTTAAAGCTAAGGTAAAGGACACCTGGTGTGCAGAAACACATCTGTGAAGAAAGAGCAATTTATTTCTAGTTCCAGGAGTCAGGATATAAGAAATTATTCTCTTCCACGGTTTACATTTTTGCTAGGAAACTAATGCTACAGAGAAGATCAAGGAAGAGCTGTCAATAAGCAGGTAGAAACATCCAAAGGCTGCTCTGGTAGAAAGCCTTGATATTACTACAGCTTCTGCAACAACATTTAAGAGGCCTGTGAATGATCAGAAAATGGGTAACGTGACTTGTAAGGATGCAAAGATCTTATACATGCTTTGCATGAAATAGCAGGTACTATCTGCATTTTGCACCAATACAGTACAGTTATTGGCCTTTCTACCATGGTGAGCC